>VWYH01006982.1:148899-234977 GCA_013399365.1 Pampusana beccarii | reverse complement strand
AAAACTGAAAATAAAAAGCAAAAAAAAAAAAAATAAAAAAAAAAAAAAAAAACAAAAAACAAAAAACAAACAAACAAAAAAACCAAAACAAAAAAACACAATGAGCACAGAGTGAGGGACATCTCTCCACTAATGGTAAAATGCATTTGTATTATTGTAACTAGGAAAACTTATAGACAAGTGCCACTTTATAAATAAAAATAATATATTTTTCAGACCAACCAGATCAGTTGAAAGACATAAACAGGGTTTCAGACACAGTCGTTTTGGCAGGTCACTAATTTGTTTTCCAGCCAGGTGACCGATTCATTTTGCATCTGCTTACAATAGAGAAAAGCTTTAATTTCATCAACTAGCATAGCTGGAGAAGGTAGACGAGCATTCCAACATACAAACAGCCAGCCCATGTAACAGCCACAGCGCAGAGCTCAGGATCAACTCCTCCAGGCCCTACTTGAAGTTAATCCAATGGAATTGGAAGGGGATGCATGGAAGTGGCAAAATACAGGGAATACAGAGGTGCGGTCAATGGGTCCACGTCCAAGTGGACCAGTGACAAGTGGTGTCCCTCAGGGGTCCATACTGGGACCGGTATCATTTAACATCGCTGCCAGGGACACAGACGTGGCATTGAGTACACCCTCAGCAAATCCGCGGGTGACACCGAGCTGGGTGGTGGGGTTGATATTCCAGAGGGCCGGGATCCAGCCAGAGGGACCTTGTCAGGTCGGAGAATCAAGCCCCAGAATCAACTATTCCCAGGTCCAAGTCGCCTTTTACTGTGTTTACAACAAGAACGTGCCCACGGTCTTTTGCTTTCTTCCCTGCTTCATCACCAAAGTACTGATTTTCTGGAGATGCCACCTCCTGAAGGACCCTTCTCACACTGGTACCCATCACTGCTCAAACTCCTGGATTACAAACGGGATCACTGCAGGCTCAGCCCAGCCTAGCCACTAGATTAATGACTGCAAGGCACCCCACTCAGAAAGCTTTTTAACCACCCAGAACCCAGCAGCTTTTAAATATACCTGTAAATTCCCATGGAAAGCTATTACAAGAGCCACTTCCTAATGGTTTTCTATCATTACAGCAATTTTCTTCTAAAGCATTTTCCATAAATCAACTGTAGCAGCACTGTACGCAATTAGTTGGACGATAAAGAAAACAACAAAAAAAGAGTAACTTTGCAAAACACAGCTTCTTGCCTCTCATCCCCAGCATTGCTGTATGGAAAGGTGCACTGCGTGCTGGCTGGGGTGACATCAGCAGGTGACAAACAACTGTTCTAGTGTGAACAGCTGGTTGATGATTCAGATCAACCTGCCTGCCTAGCGCAGACACAAGAAACATCAGCACCCTTGGGTGCAGCAACTATAACCTCAGTTCGTGCTCATTAACACATCTCTAAGCTCCTTTTGCTCAGATCCCACGTTCACACTGTGCAGCACTCCCAGGAGAAGGCACCTGCATCTTCCACAGTAACCCCATCAAGGCAGTGGAGTTCCACCACACACCAGCTTGGCCCAAGAGACATCATTAGCTACGATTCAGAAATAATTCCCTCGCCTGTAATCAAACACATCTATAAAAATCAAGTTGTTTATTGTAAATCTCGATGCCTTAAAATCCAAACCAGGAAGGATCCTGCTCCGAACATTTTCACTAAAATTGTTTTCTAATCTTTTTGCAGAATACCACCATGTTTCTTGTACTACTCCAGCCAGCCCGAGTGAACACAAACAATTTGTCGCCCATGAAGCTGTAGGATTCCTGCATTTCTCCTGGCCACTTGAGGACCTTCTCCGTAAGGAAGAGAACCCACGTGCTACCTTTGAGCCAGACCGGAGCTGCACATGGAGAGAACCACCGCAAGAGTTTTTGGGAAAAAAACTAAACAAGGCTTTTCTCACCCAACCTCAGCTGCAAGAACGTTGTGCATTTAAGTGGCAGAGCACCCCAAACCTGCAGGACAGAGCACGGCACCCGCAGATGTTCCGTATTCACAACATGGAAAGGACTCCCATGAGCCACCTGCCTGAGCGAGGCTCCCAGGGACACTAAGCTGTGCTTGTAATGACAGCTTTGGTACCACAGCGCATCTTCGTGGTTTTGTTTCCACCCCGCTCAGGCTGTTCCAAAACTGCTTCACATAAGGGCTAAGAATATATTGGATATCTGAATTCCGTTGTGCTGCTCCTTTGGAGCAGAAGCCCATGCTCGCATTAGCCATGTTGACACAAAGATATTTGCAGTTTTAAGCCAATAATACATAGAAATCAATAGAAATTAGGGAGTAATTTTTCTTCTCCTTGTTCCAAGGCAATAATAGCAGCATACTACAATAAAAGTAAAGCAGTAACCGCTATTGCTTGTACAAATCATTGCAAGCGCTCATGATAGCACTAGGATTATCATCCCTGGTGCACTGCTTTTAGCAAAAGCCTTACTACACAGAATCACTTATGCATGTAATATCTAAATAAAAACAGAAGCTCTAACTCTGTGCTTTTCCCTTCCTGACGTAAGGTCACTTCCACACGGACAGGAGTCAGGTCAGCTCATCCTTAAAGCCATTCCTACCAAAAACAGAATAAAATTCATTATGGCCCATGTCTTCTGCAACAACACATCCCCTGGAAGCTTAGCAAGTCACACTATTTTGCACTTCAAAGTATAATGAAGAGCTATGAGAGTCTGGGCACATTGGGAGCAATCAGGCTCCAGTGGGGAACTGGAGCTTCCCCAAAGGGGAAAACAAACCAACTCAGCTTTATTTAATAGAGAAGTGCTTTTGAAAACAAGTCACTTGCTTCTATAAGATTTTGATTTGTAGTGAGAAAAATATTCCATTAATTTATGCCAGGTGGCCAAGTGGAAGCTGCTTCTCCATCAGCTGCGGTGAAGGAGCTTTTCCTGATCCAACCTCTGCCAGCCCATCTTCACCCCTAAAATCCCCCTCATAGCACAAAAGCACCTGACCTCAGAAACTATTATACCTGCAACAACTGCTCCCAGCCCTTAAAATAACTGGGATTCCATTTGCCTAAGGTGCCTCATTATTTTTTACATAAGAATAGCTGATGGTTAATTATTCCTCTCGTTCTGCATCTGTCAGGCTCAAAAGGTCAGTGGCGTTTCCTGGCTACACCCACCCAGGCTTAGGGCTTAAATAACGTTATCAAAAGATAAGTCAGGCACTAAACTTTAGCTTACAATCACAACTTAATACACAGCAAGAAACACTCCTCCAAAAACCTTTCAAATTCCAGGCATGCTCACACTCCCTCCCCATTATAAATATGTATCTGGACTACTACCAATTCTTGCATTAAACTGTTAATATTTCAGTTAGACTAACAACAAAATTTTCACTTTATGTTTATACGATCCATTTCCTTGAGACCAAGCAAACCAAATTTATAAAAGCCACTGAGAAGGGCCTTAGAAATCCATGGTATTGTTCCAGTAAATGGTCTAAGCAACACAAACCCCAAGATCTTAATGCAATAATTTGTACATCCTGTTCAGTCCATTTTAAAAGACTAAGAAACACAGCGAGGGACTAAACCATCAAAGCCTCGGAGGGCTGATCTTCTAACAACCAGGGCAACCAGGGCCCACACTTTGCTTTCTACTTCCTAATAAAAAAATATTTCACAGTACTATTGTAGTCTTGGAGAAATTAAAGATTTGGAAGTTTGATAATTTTATTATCAACCAATTAGAGGGACTGTACATCCAAGCTTGTAAATCTCGTCTTAAAAAATAAACAAAAATAAACCAGTGAGGCTGCAGAAGGTAGAGCTTGAACACCAACAAGTCTCTCCGCTAATGGCATCACCCTGAGAAAAACACATTTGTAAGGAAATTATGTTTGAGTGTGATTTTTTTTTTAACACACCACCCCAAACCCAACCAAACTAAGAACTCACATCAGCACTACAGAACCCCAAACCGAGCAACGCATCATTTCCAACCTTTAATCCAGAGTTTTAAACTATAAAATACCGTACAGACATCTTTCTACATAAAGGACCTTCAATATCAAAGCTTAATAATGCAAAATCCTTTAAAAATTTTAGTTCTCCTTTAAATGACATAATGTAAGTAGTAGTAGTAACAAAAAAAAATAGTTAAAGATTGCTTTAAGAAGTATTATCAAGTTTTAAGAAGAGAAAAATCCACCTCCAAAAGTGAATTAACAAATCAATGTTTACTATCTATACTGAACTTTCAGGTTCATTAGTAATTGAGCTTTTAGAGATTAAACTAGAAATATTTTCTAAGGGTACAGTAGGCTGTTTTGTTACCTGCCTCTCACACTGTGAAGGAAATCATTGCCCAAAACAGCCTTTCAACATGAAAAATGTAATTACAGGTTCTAATTCACAGTGAAATTAAAGGGATTTAGAAACTCAATTAATTTTAGAGGGAAAATTCATAAGTATTTTTTTGATAAGAGAAAGGAGCCACACAGAACTGGAATAAAATCTCAGTTGTTATTTTACCTTTATAGAGCCTTTAATTTTATTTTGAATTCATACTGACATGTGAGAATTTGATTTACTACAACAGGCCATAAAACCAGCAATAAAGATAGAATAAAATAAGATCTATTTTATTCTTTAATGTGCTGCAAGTATATAGAAAAAAAATCATTTTATTATTTAAAAATCTTTTTAGAAGCTTAATATTCCTGCAAGCCTTTCAGGGGGAAGAGGTTTCGCTACCACTTCCAACTAAGCCTTAATATTTAAAAAATAATTTAAAAATTGGCTAGTTACTCACCAAACATTTTTTCCCTCCCAAAACATATCTGCCTACAACACACCTGGTACAAAACCAAACCACATACTGTAACAGGAGTGAGATGCAGGAGCTGAGTGAGATGGACACAACACAGACCCAAACAAGCAAACAAAACCCCCCAGCACGGCTGAGGGGGACACAGAGCTGACGTGGAACTTGGTTTTTGCAGGTTACGAACACCCAGGTCCACGGAGCCCATCCGGGAGCGTTTTGATGGGGTTTTGGAGGCCCCCATGCTGTGGGACACCTGTCTGACTGGGAACGAGCCCTTATCACCATGTTCAACCCCAAAGAACCAAGTTACACGTTTGCATATTGCAGTAGGTAATCCTTTTAGCATAGAAGGATCAACATTCAGCTACAGGATGCTTTGTCCAACAGTCTTGAGATGTGTGTTAAAGCAAAACTCAACTAACTGTGGGTCTTCAAAAGGTCTAAAGCTGCAGGGTCAGCAGTGTCTGCAGTTCATGGCTGAGTGTTTTGTCAGACTGACCTAAAACTGAAAGGATTTACACAGCTTCAGTTAGCAACCGCAGACAGGATTTAAGTGGCAATGACAATTTACCACCCCCCTCTTAGGACATCTATATGTTAAATAAGTCCTACCTTTTCCAAGCTCTTTCAGTGGCATCACCCCAGACCACCACAAACCCTGCAGACCACGAGCTTCAGAGCTCACCCAACATTACTCTGAGAACTGCTGGTGCTTGTAGGGGACTTTGAATCTAGGAAAGACTCTGAGAAAACAGAAAAGCCCCAAGCACGCAGCAGGTCCCGAGGTCCTGATTACCAGGACAAACATCAGCAGCATCTCCCTCCTCTTAAGAGCATCGTGAACACATCAATCACGACCTGGGTTCCACAGGCCCGTGTCCACCACACCAGTGTAGAGCTGGAACCAAGCGTCCTCCAGCACCGGGAGGTTTGGTAGGGGCAGTTATCACTCCTTTGCTCTGCTCCAGCATCGCCGTTACCCTAATAAATTGCCGCAGGGCAGCAGAACTCGAATGTCAGACGTGGTCAAATAACACATTGCTGGGACATGTTGTTACACAGCTATCATTAAGTCAAATTCACAAAACGACTGATGCAAATTTAATCAGCATGCATGATGACCCCATATTCTCCTGAGAACATGCAGCATATGGATTCTGGAAAGGCAATAGCTACACTTTTTCATCATTTCATTTCAGCTAAAAAAAAAAAAACCAAAACCAAACCAAACAAAAAAAACCCAAAAAACAAACACCACACAGAAACTCCCAGATGCAAAATAGCTTTCAGAGCAAATTTCATTCATTTGTAAAGACAGAGCACCCATACGGCTTAGGTGATAACTCTCCTGTTTTGCACTGGTAGTGATCTAACAGCATCTCATTGATACAATAGGATTGTATTGAACACTTTAATTTCTTCTTTGTGGATCTGCTTATCTCATAGCAATGCAGCTCCTGTGAGCAGTATCGATTATTAATTACCTACACAGCCTGGTATAATCCTGAGGAGGGGAAACAAAAGATTAACTCCAAGTGCTCTTTCACATATAAATGAATTTGAAGATAAGGGAGAATAAAGCTCGGATTTTAAAAGGTCAAGCCTGGTGAGTTTGTTGATTTTTGGACAGCCACCACAACCTTCTGCTCAGCCCGGCTGGGGTAGGAGGCTTCCTCGGCACTTTGTGAAGAAGTTGAATAAAGTTCACTGCCTTTTCTAAAGAGCAAAAGGAGACAGGAGTTTGCTGAAGCTTCCTGCTCTTTATACTTCACTATTGACTTCCTGACACTAAATGGAAGGTTCTTAGCTAATGTCAATACTGATTTTCTTGCATCCAACAGCCCTCTGCCTTTTTTATTTCACCAAGTTACAGCTAACTTATTTATTTTCTCCTCCCCCTCCCCAAACCGCCTCCCAGCAGTGCCCTGCTACACGTTCCCATTGCAAACCTCGTGTATGTTCCAGCCTGGAATAGGTAGCTTTGGAAAGAAAACCAGGATTGTTTTGCATGCAGTCGAATCCTCTGGCTTCTCCTTTCCCATGCAGCAGCAGAGGGGGAACAGCACGGCAAGTCAGGAAAAAAACTGCTTCATATTCTGAACGTTTTACTAGTTTTGGTGGGAGCCACAGAGAGATGTTGGTGCAAACATCACCTGGTTAATCTTTCCAAACAGCCACACTGCAACGCTACCTCCCTTCTCCAGGGGATACAAACTGCAAACAGCCCCTCTTTCAAGATGTTTGAGCTTTAAGAGGGACATTTTCAGAAAGTTTTATGGAGAATTACTCCATAATGGGGGAGTTACACCAGCAGTTCTGTCCCGAGCCTGCCGAGCAGGCCAGGTGATCACTGCACTCCTCAAGACCTTGGCTTGGAGAACCCGTCCTTTCTTATGTGCATTCAATTGTGGGTTTTACTCTCCAAGTGGCTGTATCTTGTGTGCTTACTGCTTTTGGACCGTCAAGGAAAGGAAAAGATGCTGCAGCCTTCACGCGTTCCTTTCATTCCTGGGCAGGAGCAACAGGACCTCACCAAAGCCAAGCAATCAGTCTTAAGGAAGTGTTTACGGGCACAATTTAGTCCCAAGTCCCTGCTGCCAACGTGACACTGCAGGCCTGAGGTTGGCAATGCTGCACCATAATAAAGAGCAAACCCGGGGAGAGGTTTTCCACCTCTGGGACAGGAAGATTGAGCTCTGATCCAAAGGAGACTACTGAGGTCAGGAGAGCAGATGCAGCCTTCTCAGTGATTTCCTGGTGGAGCATCTTCCCAGACACCATTACCACCTGCTACCCTTCCGCTCTCCTTCGTCATCCTCCATTTCCCCAAATCAGAACACTGCAATTATGCCAACACAAGTAACCAGGAAGGCTGAAACAGGTGATCTCCTCCAGAACCCACTGCAGTTTACCCAACACACACCCTCAAACCCTTCAGAGCAATATAAAGCAACATTTCTGCACAAAAAGGGACAGTAAAGCCATTTCCCTTCATACCTCTTCTGCTTCTCAGAAGTCCCCCCCACCTGACCGTTTGGTAGCTCTTTCCCTCCCTGAGCCTGGGTTGTCTTCTGCCCAGAACCAAAGGTTTCTAGGGGTCTGGACACCTTCCCAGACATGGTCTATTTTCACAGAGCAGGGAAACAGACACAGGTAACCAATATATCTGAATGAGTTACTCCTCCTGGCAACTCAGGCATTAACGAGTAACGATATTCCTAATAGCCTGCTGTTTCTAAACACTTATAAGCAGCATATGCATTCATCAGTTAAGAACACTTAATGATAGAATATTCAAGAAAGAGGAAAGGAGAGAAATTAAAAGGCAGTGAAGCTGGTTCCACTACTTGCTAAAATAAGGGGAGATAAATTTAAGTATCATGTAAAGTCCCACAAGAGATCAACAGATAATTTGGAGCTGTGTGATTACAGACCCACACACACGCGAGCACACCAGGGACACTGGAGCAGATTTTGAAAGCAGATCATGAAATCCAGCAGGAATTAGAGCTGTTCAAACCAAGTCTTTGATACTGTGGTTCTCCTGTAAGATCAGTGAAGGACACTCCAGTGATGGTGTAAACACATTAACTTCACAGCGGGTGCAAAGTGGTGAATAGAGGCGAGAGAGAAGCAGGAAAAGCACCGAAAAGAGCAGGTGTGCAGAGGAGATGGAGCTGCTTTGTCACCAGGCCATGGCAGGGACATCCCGCCTTGGGGTAACGCTGGAATACGCTACAGAACGGGATGAGCTACAGATACTGAGAGCATCCCCGTCACCTTTGTCACACCTGCAACTGTTTTGTGTTAAAATTATACTGGATTAAATCAAGAGCGACAGAAAACTTGCACTTTCCTATGACTAAGCTTTCAGCAACAAGCAGAGCATTACTGCTCCATTACACCAACCACCACCACCCATTTAAAGCTCCGCAGAAACTCTGTGATTATAATTTCTTTACAATAAAGGGCTGCTTAAGCTATATAAACTCCTGCTTTGTGAATCAAAGGCCCTCACAGGGCTTATGGTTTCAGTGATGGGCAATATTTTATTTTCTGACAAGGTCAGAGGCCCAATGCAGGTTCTCCTCCACCCAGGCAGTCCTCACATCAACTTCTGTCCTACTGCTTGTAGCTACAACAAGGCACAGGCTCCGGGTTTGGGGTACATGGAGGTGGTTCACACAGTTTCTGGGTAGAAAAAGAACAGACCTGCGCTGGATCTCTTCACTACAAAGTCAAAAACCAGAATTTCACGCAATTTTCCAATCTAACTAGCACTATGAGATAACTAACCAACACGTCTAAGAAATTTCCGAGATACAGCATTGAGAGGAGTCAACGAAATGGTTGGGAACCCAAGCAAAACTGGCAATGGTGGTAAAATATTCAGTTCTGCAGAGCACAGTTATGCAGCAACAGACCCAGCTCCAGGGCTGGGGGTGTCAGGTCTGGCCGAAGTTGTAATTACAGGGGAAATACAGAAATACTTGCAGTTCTCAGAACACAGAGCAAGTTTTTAGAACTCACTCATTGGTAACGTTTTCTCTTGTTATTAATTAATATCAGATTGAATTGCCTAATATTACAGTATTGTTAACATATTTTAAAAGGTATAATTTTGTAGGCTTCTTCCCATCAGGCAAGAATTTAATTATCCCTTATCTTTCAACACAGCTAAGCCCAGTAAATACAATTACAAAAAATTATGTTCACTGAAGTGTGAAAAAATAAGTCACAAAATTAGTATTGTATTAATCCTCCTCCTTTTAGCAGTTGTTAAAATGCACCAGTGATTTCTCGACTATTCCTTTTTATGGCAGCTTTTGGCTGCAATTAATTTTTACTTTGGTTTCCTGCTTGTTTACAAAGTTTTTCACATTTCTCTGAATTACACAAGCTTCCAGCCATAACCAAGTGCTTGACAGTAAAATGAGCTTGCATCAGTTGTTCAATAATTGTTTGCTCCTAAAGAAGGTGGGAAAAGCTATAATTACTCTTTAGATGTTGTAGATTAGCTTATTCCAACCCCCAAATAAGCAATTTTGACAGTCAAAAATTGCTACCCAGTCCCCTGCCGTAGATCTCTGCCCTGTAGATCTCTCTCACACCCATCTCATGTCTTTCATCAGGTTGAAATATTTTACCAGGTCTTTCCACACACAGAGACCTCTCACGGCTTGGGCCATCCTTGCCAAGTCTGTACAAGTGTCCATCTCCTCCTCTCTGGAGCACTAAACGGGGGCTTCCTCAGCCACCCAAAGCTATGGGATCTATACCTGGTGGAGCTTGAGGTTGGATTTGGGAACAATTTCTTCCCCCAAGGGCTGTGGGGCATTGGAACAGGCTGCCCAGGGCAGTGCTGGAGTCACCATCCCTGGAGGGGTTGGACAGACAGATGAGGTTCTCAGGACATGGGGCAGTGCCAGGGGTGGGGAATGGTCAGACTTGATCTGGATTTGGGAACAATTTCTTCCCCAAAGGGCTGTGGGGCATTGGAACAGGCTGCCCAGGGCAGTGCTGGAGTCACCATCCCTGCAGGGGTGGACAGACAGATGAGGTTCTCAGGACATGGGGCAGTGCCAGGGGTGGGTTATGGTCAGACTTGATCTTGAAGGTCTCTTCCAACCAAACCAATTCCATGATTCTACAGAGAACTCAAAGGAGACACGTCCTGCTACACCAGGTCCTTTGTCATCTCATCAACTTCAGTCAAATCAGCATCGCTAAGTACTCCAAGCGAGACATCTCTTCCCTCAAACACCTCTAAATGGGTCTCATTTATATGCTTGGTTTCAGTATTTGGCAACAGCACAAAGTATGTTCTCAGAGGAACATTCTCAAGTTGATAATGCACCTTTATGAAGTTTTTAAGTGTTACCCAGTTAGTCAAGTACTGAACGAACGTCTCCATTTCATCTGTGTTTACAGAACATAAACTCCAGCAGAATGGCATTTTTCAAGCTGGCAGGTTTGACTCGGAGAAAAGGAAAATGTGACACATTCTTCATTGTAATCCCCTCTTCTCTACTTTCCCAATGCAGAATAGATTATGAAAAAAACCCCTGCTTTATTACAGTCAGCCTGGCGCCACTGCTGCGGCTGAGTTTACCCACGTGGTTATAACTATTTGACTATCCTGAACTGCTCCCCTGCTGTGACCTGTGCTGTTGCTTCTCCTCCTGTCCCTGCACCACTCCAGGATGAGCCCAGATTTCTAATTTTTAATTTCTAATGTTCAGATTTTATTTTTCTTTTCCTAAAAAACATGCGTCAAAACTTCAGAAAGAAAAAGTGCTGCTGAAAGCCAAATGTATCAGTAGCAGCACACCAAACAATACTATCAAAGGTCCATTTTCCATTTACTTGCACTTTCCGAAGACAACACTTTTCTTATTCTCCCCCTTCAAACAGCAAATCCAGCCCATTCAAATCCTGCCATCCCATAGTCACGGTTTACCAGAAAAATCTTTACAGACAAAACTTCAAGACTACTCAAAATAATAAGGCTCCGATTTGCAAAGTCGAGGTGCAACGCACATCATTCCCATCACTGTCATTGAGGACAAAAAATAACCTCTTAATTTATTTCTCTATACATCTACCAATTTTCCTCCTGCTTTCTGCAGCCCAAGGATATACTTTTGTCATAATGAGACACATTTCTACAACTGCCACAATAGCCAGGTTTCCCTTTTCTTTATTCTTGGTCTTAAGCCTCATCCCAGTTTCATTAATATTTTATTATTCTTATTTTTGGTCAAATTCACAAGCAAGGCATCTCCCATAAGGGAAGATGACAATGTTAATGGTCCTCACTTTGAAGCAGATTTTTATTGCCAGCAAACAGGAAAAGAAGTAGTTATAGGGGAGTGATTGATGTACTCGTAGTTAAATCAGCTGTCATCAGAGCACCGAAAAAGAAACGTACCACTGATGGAAACATGTACATCACGCAAAAAAATAATCTAATACAGCACACTGACTGCAGACAGCATTTCTCCCCCTGGCACTGGAGGGGAACAGGGAAATAGTGGATTATACTTTGCTAAAAGGCCAGTACAAAGCCCTGCTTACTAACACCAGCTGAAAAGCCTGTAGTTGTAACAACGCCTCTTCTTCCCCCTTCTTAAATGAAGATACCATATTCACAGCCCTCCTATCCCACAGCTCCAGCCCCACGTTCTACTGAAAGTATCCAAAGACTCTAAAAAAAAAAAATTAAAAAAATATCAAAATCTATTGAGCTTATTACTGATGGGCAAGTTCCTTCAGACACTTGGAGAGATGACCAGACCCTCCAGGAACAAATGCATTAAATTCCTTGATATTTGCTTTCACCCCATTATCCCCAGAAGACAAGCAATTCCTCTCTGTTTATAACTGACTGCTGAACCTGCCAAGAGTTTGTTTTATTAATCCTGCCTGGTTTGCCATCAGCACACTGCCTAGATGGGTAGATTAAAAGTGATCTTCACCAATAACGCTGAAGTACCTCTGGTAAATATTGCTTTTAAAGAAGTCATTTACAAGCTAGACATTACCCAGCAATGCCCTAAATAAAACAAAGCACCGCATTGTACAGAATGGTCTTGAAGGGGGAGATAAGTAAATAGGTTATGTCTCTGAAATTCAAAGCAGGTGTTTTCATTTATTAAAACTTCTTAACACACTCTATTCTTCTGAAGTTTTCCTCAAGTTCCATGAGGTTTTAACAGCAGCTGAATTTCTGTTCAAACACCCCTGTTTCCTGCATAAAAGGCTTTCTGTGCTACAAGAGTTTTGGGTTTTTTTTCTTAAATAATTCTTAAATAGAGCCTTTAAACTTAAGCAAACCTTAAAGACTGTGTGGTCTCTTCTTTTTAGTAGTCCTTAGAGAGTTCATTCTCACATTTAAGATTCATGAAATTGTTATTTTAGCATTGCTAGATAAGCAATTAATTCCCCAATTAATATAAATATTTTATATGCAACTGGGTTCTTATTTGAATAAGCAATTATGTTAAGGTCCTTTGATTCCAAATTAGTACAAAAAACATCCTGGACCAGGGAAATTATATCTAAACAAAAACTCCTGGAATAAACTATCTGCATGTGCAGAAGAGGAACACACATTCACATTACCAAATTTATAAGAGTAATCAGAGTGTCTGAAGAAATCCCTGCCCAGGTTTTCAATGGGGACGTCTCCTCCCTTCCCACCCACCGCGATGGGACCACGCGCAGGATTCCAGCACCTTGTGAAGACGTTGTGCTGAGCGTGCTGCTTTTGAACAATCCAAAGCCATAAAAAAACAGAGCCATTTGTCACCTTTCAAGAGGATTTGGGTGAGGAAAAAAGAAAAAAAATCCATGGGCGAACTGAAAGCAACAAGCACAGAAAGGGTTCCAAGGACAGTTCATGCCATTTATGGGGAAGAAGCGATCATGCCTCTTTTTGGATAAAACAAGCAGAACGCACTGACATGCCACGATCTGCTGGCCGCAAAGCAGCAGGTGTATGCTATTAACAGCAATTACATGCAAACTTGCTAAGAGTTGTTCTAATTTCTGTTGCGGTTTCACTGATCACCTGCAGGGTGGTCCATCCTGCCCCGTCCATCCCTAAAAAACGCACCACGGCAGCCTCGGCAGCCAGCATGGGGATGCTGCTCACACAATCCCGAGTTCCAGACTCGGGCAGAATCACCCTCCTTGCCCCGGGAGCTGCTGCTGTCTCTTCGCAATTCAGGGACCCCCCTGGAGCACCTTAAAGAGCCCAGGCTGCTCTGCCCACCCCAAAAACGCTTCAAACCCCTCCCTTTGGCCCATGGAGAGTCAAACCTCCCCACACAGCTGGGACACAGGAGCGGAAAACCCGCCAAGGGACCTTCTGCGGCATCTTTATAACCATACATTGAATTTACGGTTATCTCCAGCAAAACAAAACAACCCACAAACAAAAACCAAGCACAAAACCACACAACCAAAAAACCCACACTCAGAAAACAAACAAACAACACCCAAACCAACCAAACAAAAAAAACCCACCACACATAAGACAAAAACCAAACCACAAACAACCCCACAACTGGAACAGTAGTTACTGTGGCTGTCAGTTCTCTCCCATTAGTTACACAAGGCACAGAGCTCACTCTCCACCCTGCACCCCAAACCCTGTCCTTCTCCCATCAATTCTCCTAAACCGTACCAGCTGATGGAAAACTACACATCTCTTTAAACAACAGGTCCCTTTAAAAGTTTTAATTTTTATTGACTCCATTCTGCTACGCTTCATTCATTTCTCACATATATAAGATGCTGATACACCTACAGCAAAGTCACCCAGGTGACAGCTAAAGCATCACATCAGGAATTTCCACCAAATTAACACCTAAACAGCCCCAACCAGGCAACGGAGACACCCAGACCCTCATTGACCGCAGATTCACACTTACTGAAGTTTAATCAAACCTAAGAAACCAAGATGAAAAACTCAGGCAACACAAGAATTTTAAGCGAGGAAAAGCAAAAAAAATAGAGTATCTGGTTTCAAACAGCACCTTGTATTATAATTATGCTTGACAGAAAGGAAAGAAACACGATTCCAGCAGCTTCCCCTGCAGATCAGAGGGTGCTTCTTCACTTGCTGCAAATCATTTTTGAAGGAAGGTATTAATGATTTTTCATTTATTAGTAATGGTACAAAGACCTGGACTGCAACCCACACACCCAGCTGTCCCAGCTGCACATGTCCCTCTGTAAAGAATGTTTTTTATTCTAGCCAAACACAAATTTGATGAGAATAAAGTTCTCTTAGTTTCAGTTTTTGCTTGAATGCCTAACCTTTTTAAAAGCACGTCCCGTTTTACTTAAATTGGGATTGTACGTGTCTTCTCTTAGTCGAGAGAGCTGCAGAACCTGAGCTTTTTTAGAGAGCAGATGTCTGAGGCTGAGTAACAGACTTTTTGGTAGACATTGGGTCAAGAAAAGGGGAGAAAATATCCTAAATAAGCATCACTGGCACACTGCAACCGCTCGGCAAATAAATCACAGTTTATTGTTTCTGCTTTCTGAATCGTAAGTAGAGATTACAGGCTGCAAAGACTTAAAAACTGTTACTGTTTTCAATCTTTAAAGCACAAGAAAAGGTCATAAAGGTAATTGCTGCAAGGAAAGATCACAGGTCAGGAGAAATTTGTTTTCACTTGAAATAAGGGAAAAAAACTTGGCCACGGTATGAATTTAAGAGAGAACATTTAATTTCATCTCAAATTCACACAAGATACTAAATATATGAAAAGTCTAATTATGAAAACCACCTTCTAATCCTTAGGGGCCTCATTCAGTTGTGTAGGAGCTGATGCTGTTTGGGATTAGCAAGGTCTCCCCTGCTGCGAACAGCAATATTGGCAGAAATACATCTCATTTTCTTCAGTTTCCTTGGATATTCGTGTACATAACCCAGCAGCCACGCACACAAAGCAAAGCCAGGGTACAGGAAAACGCGACACGACTGCAGGGCGAGGACGTCAAACTTAAAACCAGCTGATGTTCACAGTGAAGCCTCTTTGTTAAACAGCTTTCGGCTAAAGGGAAAGTGCCCTGGATACACCGACAAGCCAAAGCCCAACGTTACAGCAAATTAAAACTTTGGAGAAAAACGAACACTCAGGTTCTGGGTGCTGACTAAAACAAGACATTGTTTTTAACGTCAAAAGTTTTCATTTTCACTTGTGCTTTTTGTGAGATGTAATTTAGCTTCATGACAATCTAATATTTTCTTCAGTAAGTCAGAGAATAAAGGAAACTAATAGTGGCTGATACCATTAAACAAAAATCCTATCAAGAGTAGGCTACCTTCATTGCTGCAAAGCTTGTTTTGCTACTGGGGATAATTTCAAAGTAGTAGCAAGATAAGGATCTACCTTGATAACTCCATAGCAGCTCCCTTGCCCACAACACATTGGGCCAGATGATCCAATCTGGCCTATTCTACAATTCTTTAAGTTTAAAACCCACTGTAAATCTGGAGCCAAAGAAGTCACATTGACCAATGAGAACAAGGAGCTGGGTCAGTTTGTCCTTGCTCATTTTGTCCCCCAACATCAGGGACAGTCACCCCCATTCAGATGTCACCTAAGGAGACCCCAACAGCCACACGGGAGAACCAAGGAAAGCGAGCTCATTCTTTTGATAAACACTTCTATTTGTAAGCCATAAAAGCAAAACTCAGAGCTTACTGACAAAGTTTACAGTTCACTGCGATCTGTTTGAAGCGGTTTTGGTGTTGACCACAAGCTGTTGTACAAAAGGCAGCGGGCTGAGCATGGCTTGAGGCTTTAACACCGCAGGAAACACAACCACACACACAGGGGTGGGCAGCCAGCTGTGAGCCAGCTGTCCAGCCTTATCCTGATTTTTTGAGACAGTCAGGATGGGGAACAGACGTGTTTGATTTTTCCTTCTTCCCCAGGCTGGCACCACGTCGGTGGCTGCTGAGGATGCAGCTCCGAGCTCTTGGGGTGACCGTCCCCTCTCACAGCTCTTGGGGGACAGGAACAGGTCACAGCAAGACAGAGGCACAAGAACACGGTCACAATGAAAGGGGCCAGCAAACAGGTGGGTCTGCTCCAAACAACAGCTGGTAATCACAGAACGTGAGGGATTGGAAGGGACCTCGAAAGCTCATCCAGTGCAATCCCCCGGAGCAGGAACACCCAGCTGAGGTCACACAGAGGTGTGCAGGCGGGTTTGAATGGCTGCACAGAAGGAGACTCCACAACCTCCCTGGGCAGCCTGGGCCAGGCTCTGCCACCCTCACCAGGAAGAAGTTTCTGCTCATATTTAAGTGGAGCCTCCTGTGTTCCAGTTTGCACCCATTGCCCCTTGTCCTATCACTGGTTGTCACCCAGAAGAGCCTGGCTCCATCCTCCTGACACTGCCCCTTTCCATATTGATCCCCATCAATGAGGTCACCCCTCAGTCTCCTCTTCCCCAAGCTCAAGAGCCCCAGCTTTTCCTCACACAGGAAATGCTCCACTCCCTTCTTCATCTCGGTGGCTCTAAACCCCCAGCCCAGCATCCAACACAGCCCAGCTGGGTCTGCACACAAGTCTTGTGCTTTCAGCACTGACCACATCACCTGCCAGGCCACCCAGAACCAGGTATCTCCACTCCCTCTGCAAGGACAGGGTGGTACTGAGGAGGTCCCGGCTCCTGAGGGCACAGCACCGCTCTCGGCATCGCAAAGAGGGTTCTGAGCACCTGCCGCAGCAAATTATTCCCCAAAGGAAAAAGCAAACAACTGCTGACTCATTTAAGTCAAAACGCACCTCACCTGCTGCAGCTTCATTTGCAGTAGAAACAAGCTCTCTTAAATTCTATTTATAAGTACTAAAATTACCGTTTCACTCCAAATTCAAGCACACAAGCAGCTAGCCAACTTCTCCACAGCCCCAAAGAGCAAACCCCACAACCACCAGCTCGAGCCAGTTAACCACAGCAAGATGACAGCCTTCGTCCTTCAAAACACTCGGTGTCATCTCTCCTCCCAGTCTGGAAAAAGCAGCTTTCCCCCACCTTAACATTGTGCTTTCCTCCTGAATTATTAAATGAAAACACATTTCCACTCTGCTGAAGTTATTATTAGAACAGGACTTATCTCATGAAGTGAGCAGCCGGTCCCAGGGCTGCTGTGTGCTACAGGCTCATCTGATTAACATTTTGAGATCCTACATTAGAAAATAGAGAGCACAAAGTATCGCATTCCTAGGTACCTCTCTCTAATTCCAGAAAAAGAGCTGTAATACCCAAATGGCATTTAATCTGCCACTAAAAACATCAGCGCATAATACCCACAACAGATAGAAGAGTGTTCTGGGGGAGCTCAGCCTCCTCTCATTAAATCCAACCATTCATCCTTCCCTAGCACACATAGACACATGGGGAAAGCTGAAATGCCAGAGAAAAAGCAGTAGAAACCTCAGTGAAAAAAGCACACAGAACACACCAGAGCACTTACCAGCTCCATAGGCAGCAGAGAGGAGCTGCAGGACAAGATTATCCCCAAGAGACTCCTCTCACTCCATAACACCAGCTCTGATTATATCGTTACCTTGATGAAAACTGCAAACACCTGGGTTTAACTTCCAAGCAGAGTTTGGATGCAATCATGGTTCATTGCTCCAGCCCTGGCTCTGCTGGGCACCCCGGGCTGTCCTGTCCTGTCCTGCTGGGTGCTCAGCACCCTCCCAACCTCACCTGGGATGTCCAGCACATCCAGTTTGCTCGTAAATAGCTCAAAGTATTTTATTGGTCTTGAATACACCCAGTTTCTCCCCCTTTTTAGGGGGAAAAAAGTCCTTGGCAGACAGCAGAATTCCCAGCAAGAAGCACAGCCTGATTTATACTCCAAGAGAAGATCGCCAATAAAAAGAGGTTATAGCAATTTAACAGTTGGGGAAATGAAGCTGTGAGGAAGATAATCCACAATCCTAGTGCCTCCTGTTTGTCAGGAGGGCTTGGAATATGACTCAGTGTGCATCTTGGCCACTGGCTCTTTGGGGAAAGGCTGGAAAAACAACCTGTAATTACATTTTCTCTCATGTGCCACGCATGGGCACACAACTGCCACCCCCCTCACTGCAGCGTCACACCCCAGGAGGCAAATTCTTAAAGAATAAAAGGCCCACTGCTATGAGAAAAGTTTAGTGCTCCTTAGCCATCTCCCAAGCCACAGCTAAATTTCTGCTCCTTAAACGTCTTCATTTGCATAAAATTGTCTGCAAACAATTGAAGTTAATTAAGATAATTCATCATTTGAAAGTAAAGCATCTTATCAGCAGGTATCAGACTGTAAAGCAAACAAAGAATTAGTTGTAGGGAAATAGTTGGGGGCTTGTTACCCTGTTAGAAATGAAGTGACAAAAAATAATTTTTTTACCATACTTTCTGTTTGGCCTGATTGTTATGTTTTCAAAGTAATTAACCACAATTAGCTAATCATCCTCTATAGTAACTTCATTTGTGACTCTGCACTGTAGTATTGACTCATTTACACTTTGGCAGACTTCCCGCATATAAATTGTGATAAAAAAGTTTTGATAACAGCCCAAAGTTCTCTGTGAGCAGAAATGGGATGTTGAAAAGAGCTTTGTGTATGCAGTGGTACCTGTTTTGCCCCAAAAGATGGAAAAGAAAAAGAAAAATACCTTGATGCACGTGAGGAGCCTGCACTATGCCCTGCTGCCATCGGGATGCTGCAGCCCCACCGCTGTGTTAATACGTTCCCTCATCCTTTGCATTGCTGGGTTTCTATCGCATTGCCGATATATGGAGGCTTTGTGATGTTACTGAGAGCTCCATGTGCAGAATGTGTTCCCTGTATCTGAAGGGACTGCGAAAATAATGCACTTTTATGAAAAAAGAACCTCATAATCAACCCCAGTTCCACTCGCAGAGATCAACACCAGAAGTGAGCAAAGACAATGCCAAAAAGTGTCACCTGTTTCTCTGGACTGAGCAGTGAGAACTTGTTTAATCAAATTGTGATCATAATAATAACCGAGACCATATTTAACTTTGCATTTGTGAGGTTAGTCACATACAAGAGTTCACAAAGGCACTAACCCATCAGGGTAAACTGACTGAATGCTGTGCAAGAACTGCTAAGCAACCAGCAACAGTCATTTTTAAAATTAATTTAAAACAATTCCTGGAAGTGCCACGGGAAAAGGCAAACCATTAAACGGCCACATTAAGAGCCACGGTGGTTGATGCAATTGGGCGCCACGCGTTTATGTTCAAAACAGCCACACAAGGGACCTCCCTGGGCCAGGCTCAGAGGATGGGGACAGATCATCCCCCAAAAGGCCCGTTCCTCCCCCGGGCTCTGCCCAGCCAGACCCAGCTCATCGCAGCGTGGTGCTTAGGGACACGGCTTAGTGGTGGACTTGGCGGTGCTGGGTTAATGGTTGGACTCAATAATCCCAGCCCATTCACACAGCAAAAAAGTGCTGGGTTATCTTCAGGTATGTTGAGTGTTTTGGAAAAGCACCAGGCAGGTTCGTGCAAAAAAATGTGGTTTTTTACTGCTCCCATCTCCTTTTACCATATGTAATCCCAGTGGGGAGCTCGAACCCTTGCAGACCATTAAATCCACACACCTCCGTGTGACAGCTGGGCTGTCATGGCCCAGACAGCACTGTCATCACCTGCAGTGCCTTAATTAGTGCACGAACTGTGGGGCTTGGGGTTGGTTTGTTTGTTGTGGTGGGGTTTTTTGTTTGTTTTTTTCTTTTTTTCTTTTTTTTCCCCAAACACAAAACAACAGGAAAATTCCAGGCTGCAGAGCCGGATGTTCAGGCCATCCTCTTTCAGCTGAACACAAATTAACGTCATCTGCGAAATAATCCTAAACTGAATGAAAGCTAGGAACGACCCCCTGGTTGGGCCTGGGCATCTAAAGAAGGAAGGGTTTAATTAAGCTTTGCCCTGATGATGGAGGGCCCCGCGTTGCCATGGCAACGGGAGTCTGCTCCGCCTGGACCAGCCCTGGGACCCCAGCGAGGTCCTGAGGGCAACTCGCAGCCACAGAGAAAAAGGTGTTAACACACATCACTGAAACACCTTCGGCTACTCGGAGACAAAGCGCAACATTACAGCGCTGACACACAGGTTTGTCTGCAGCTCTGATCTGGTTTTGCAGTATTATCTTGGGAAAACAGACAAATTTCCGGAATCCAATAACTACGCACAAACCAGTGTTTCGGTGTTCACCCAGAGACAAGCAGACCAGGGGCTGGAGCTTCTCCAGCCCCAGCCCGGCAGACACGGGCCCAGCAAAGGGCTTTCTGCTGCTTTCAGAGGAATAAAGGGATATTCAGATTCGTGAGTGGCTTTTAGCAAAGACAAAAAATAAAAATCTTTAGATTGCAAGTGGGTAAAAACATCTTTTTTTACTCCAAAACAGCCTTCCTTGCACTATTTTAGTTTCTTGACTTATATGTATTTCCCAGTCAACAGCAGTTTAATGTAGATTACTAATGCAACTTATCTTTAAGTCTTCGCTGTGGCTTACGGCTTCCAATCCAGCTGTTTAGGATTGTAATTGTAAACGCACACACCACCCTCATTTCCCATTTAATTTAAAAGCAGACAACATTAAAGTCACAGATTTTGTTTCTAAAGACAGCTTGCAGCTCAATCTATCCAGAAACACAGTTGTTTTGTTTACTTTTTAACTGGGGTCGCCACCTTCTCTGCTGTTGTTTCAAGGTTGACAGTGATTTAAACCTGGTGTATTTTTACAACCTGCACCTAAACCAGGGTATAAATCATTCTGAAGGACATTTATTTCTGCCTGTCATTTCACAGGAAGATGCTATTAAAGCTGCGCTCAGTACGATGTGCAATTCAAAAACGTGTTGCTGATGACTTCAACACGCATTACATTTTCATTAGCTACAGAGAGGCAGCGGCAGGGAGGAATGCCAGCTGATCCGTCTCACTGATAATTGCTTTCCCCTCATTTAAGAGCATGTCACTGGTCTTCTGTTTCACTGGAGGATGCTGCAGCCGGTGTGAGGCTGGTGGGGCCCCTCGATCGCCTCATCTCGAACAGGATTCGTAATCCAGCCCCAGAGATCTGGAGCAAACGGATGGAATGGGAATCTTCCAGTCCCCGAGATGTGTTTGAAACGAGCAGCAAAGCCATGGCGGACCGGTACTGCCACCAGGATGTCGCTGTCGTACAGTGGGGACAAACTCAACCTGGCTGCCAACTTTGTTATCACCTTTTATTTCTTAGCAGAGCTTTGCAGTGGAGACCTTCTCCGGGGAATAATAATAATAGTAATAGCATTAAAGAAAGCAAAAGCCAATAATTTCAGTTAATTAGCAGGCTGCTGTTGAATTTGCCAGCTGTACTGCAGTGCTCACTTTGCAGACCCATCATACACAGGCCAAGTCTCACTGTGATGCCCGACAGACACCTCTCGACATGCCCGAACTGATCAAATTAAATGCCAACGGAAAGACTTCCTATATTATTTTTAAGAGCACAAAGCAAGAGTTCCTTGTACAAATCCCATTAACAACCACTTTGAAAGTATAGCCTGCAAAGCCCATTAAATCCAGAAAGATATATTTAAGGCAAAGCCTAAAACTATTTGAACTTTGCAGTATCTGAGAGGCCACTTTAATTGAACAGCAAACAGAGCATTTCTAATCCAGCCCAGATGGGAAAAGAGAGAGCAAAAAGGACACACATATTTAAAAGAGAAGGAAAATAAATAGCAGAAAGGCGCAGAGCGTAATGGACTCAAGAGAGCGGCGCTGCAGAAGGACGGGGGCTGCAGAGATGGAGACTCCAGCACAAAACGGACAGCAGACCATTGCCCTTGAGCAGACTTCAGAGGCTGCTTTGAAATGCCCATCCCAACTTTTGAAGATCTCAGTGGGGCCATGGCCTGGAAAGTCACCTTCCCATGCAGACAGGGCAGTGCTCACCCACACACCATCTCCAACAGCTGCTCANGGAGGTTGAGGTTGGATCTGGGAACAATTTCTTCCCCAAAGGGCTGTGGGGCATTGGAACAGGCTGCCCAGGGCAGTGCTGGAGTCACCATCCCTGGAGGGTTGGACAGACAGATGAGGTTCTCAGGACATGGGGCAGTGCCAGGGGTGGGGGAGCAGTTGGACTCCATGATCTTGAGGTTCTCTTCCAACCAAAATGGTTCTGTGATTGTAAAACTCACCTGGCCAGCAAAGCCGCCCTTTTGCTGAGGCAGCAGCGACCTGCACCAGGACCGACCCAGCACAGCCGCTGTCGCGAGCACTGGGCCGCGGCGCAGCCCTCACCCTGCGCCCTCCGCACCCCGGGCAAACCCCGCTGCAGAGCCCACAGGGCACACCGGTTTTGCAGATCTTTTGCACACACTAGAGCTCCTCAGCAAATGCTGTTTGCTTTCCCCGTGCTCGGCACAGCTCGGAGATGGGTCTGAAGCCCTGGAGCTGCCTCGCACATCCAGCAAACCTCGGTGCTCTGGGTCCCTTTTTGCAGAGAAGCTGCCACAGAACAAAGGGCCAGGCCTCGCGCAGGCTGGGGACTGGACACACCGCACGGACCCACTGCAGTAAAACCCCTGCTCGCTCTCAGCCACTGTCTCCCATGACCAGAGGGATTTTCAGCTTTCCATTTTCATAGAAAAATATTTGGTTCTCCTTATCAGCTAGGATAAATTTTGTATTTTGAAAGAGATCACTAAAAATCCAGAATAAACCACTGTCAACACCCCAGTTATTCTTCCTTTGTTTTCTCCTGGTCATTTCAAACGATGTAATTTTTTGTAAAAAATAATGATTCTTTTCCTGCTTGCAATTCTGCCAGTAGCGAGTGGCGCCACTTAATAAAATTAGAGCAGGTTAAAACCTGACTGAGAGGAGAAACAGAGCATGATAACTGTTCCCTCTGCAAGAAGTGCGCACGTCGAGGCAGGGCTGCAGAGCTCAGAAATAACGACGCTTCGACTCTGATGTGTATCTGTTACACGCGGCCTCAGAAATGTAATGTTTATAAGCAGAATGCATTAGCTCCTCAGCACTAATGCTATAATGAATACATCCGTGCTGATAATGTACAGACGAATACAGAAGTTGCCTCTTCAGACAGGTAGTGTCATCAAAACAGCACTTCACGGAAAATTCCTAATATCCTTGATTGTAACACGCCGCTGACTAAATGAAGCAAGAAGAGGGTTAGTGCTGCTGCTCCCGGCTGAATCGCAGATGGTTTGGGTTGGAAGGGCCTTCAAATCTCATCCAGTGCCCCCCCTGCCATGACAGGGACATCTTCAGCAGCTCAGGTTGCTCAGAGCCCCGTCCAGCCTGGCCTGGGATGTCTCCAGGGATGGTTCAGCCACCACCTCTCTGGGAACCTGGGCCAGGCTCTCACCACCCTCAGGGACAATGATTCCTTCCTCATATCCAGTCTGAATGTCTCCAACCACCGCCTCACCGCAAGGCTCCTGCCCAGAGGAGATGAGATGCTGAGATGGGGCGGGAGAACGTCCTGGTTGCGTTCAGATGAGGGTAAGATGAGGGAGATCAGCCTCCCCCATTTCAGTTACTCACATCGGCATCCCAAGCCTTTTGGGATCATGGAGGCTCTTCCAATACAACTTCATCCTCCCCATGTCCCAGTCAGTCCCCCCTGGAAAGGCTGGGCCATGACACAACTCGGGATGCGTGGGGACACACCAAGACCAGGGCTCCCGAAACC
Source organism: Pampusana beccarii (assembly GCA_013399365.1). Classification (NCBI taxonomy): domain Eukaryota; kingdom Metazoa; phylum Chordata; class Aves; order Columbiformes; family Columbidae; genus Pampusana; species Pampusana beccarii. Next base: position 210,910 of record VWYH01006982.1, on the reverse strand, counting down.
CTGCCTGGGGCAGTTTCCTTCAGCAAACACCACTGATGGTGCCACATAACCGTCTCGTCTCCCAGGAAACATTTTCCTGCTAGAATAGCAAGATAAAAGCAAACAAATAGACAAAGTGATGCTTAAGCACTGATTAAGGAATGGGTTTGTGCTGTCGGTCCAGGGATCCAGTGAGAAGTTGGATAATGTGCTTCCACACCCCTGCCGTGCAAATTTAGCATGTTCCTGGCCTGCAATCAGAATTATAACAGCAAAACTCTGGATTTCCCTTCTTCCAGGTCATATGGCTGAGCTGAACTTACTTATGTTATTTATGTTTTCCAAGTGAGAGGAAAAAAAGTTGGAAAACTCTTCTCAAACTGCCCCCTGCTCAATGGCAGGAATTCATGCACGCAGGGTTTTGCAATGTTGTAAGATTTCTGGTGGAAGTGATGGTACATTTTGCACACACCAGGGTTCCTCAGAGGAGCTTGCAGAACCCTCCACCACGAGCCCGCTTTTAGAAAGCCGCTTTTGATATGAAATTGCTGGGCTCAGTAGAACTCCCCCTTGCACTATAAATTTCTGCTTTCACTGGGAAAGTGCAGCTCTGAAATGCAAACCCAGAGGTCCCGCGAGAGTAGATCCAAAAAGCCCGTTCCATGTCTCGCCTTGGCATGAGCAGCTGCGCTTCGGAGCAGAGGCTGCGCAATTAGGATTTGCAGGGAAAAAATCACTTTACTGTTGAGTGGTTTGATGGCGCACTCTCGGCTTCACGCGTCACCACGGCATCGCTGAGGAGTTCCTCCTGCATCCCTTTTACAACACGTCATTATCTCAAGAGCTGATAGTGAAGCTATCCATCAAACCATTAATGCTGCTCCGCTCCCTAACGAATGCTTGAGTTCCACATGCTCCGCTCCTTACGTAATTTTAAGTGAGGACTATAATGAACTTTCACAGTATTAAATGCGTGATGGTAATGCTATGGTAAATGAACCTCTGGATCATCCTGGAAGTACTGGCTAGATATTCCCTTTTGTAAACATTTTATGAAACTTTGAAGACATCGGGAAAAATTATTAAAAACCACATTTGGTTCACGGTTTCCAAAGTGAATGTATTTCCAATTCCCCAAACAGGAAAACGCCTCTTGAGTCTACCGAATAACAACAGATGACATACTCTACACAGTATTTATAATGAAGTGCAAGTGTCAGAGCATAAATGAAAATAAAAATGGACAAAGGAGATGAGAGTTTCTCAGTGCGTGAGTGCCCCTGCATTGCTGCACCCAAGAGAGCATCAGATGTAAAGATACGGGGTTAAAGGAAGACACAGACCTTCTGCCCACATTCTGGGAAGTCATTTTAGGTGCAAAATAGAAATAAAATAATTTATGAAAATAATTACCACATGTTGTACATATATAGAAGAGAGAAGGGGAATGTAACTATTATAATAATTTGTTTCAATAGTAGTAATTACTTTGGTGCAATTAAACATACGCCAGAAACGCTGCACGGCGGCAGACTTGTCCAGGATTAAATATCATTAAAGCTGAAATAAAGCCTTTAGAAGATGCACAAACAAGCTGGCAACCAGCTGCCCATCCCCTCCCATGGAAGGTAAGGGAGCCCCAGATCCGTGGCTAAACCGCTGGAATTGGGAAAGGCAGGTGGAAAGTGCCGATTCTGAGAAATACAGGAAAATCTTTCAGACACCACCTCTGAGAAACATAGATGGTTTTGGTTTGGTTTCCATTGTCTGGCCCTGAAGGGTGAAGCACCACCCTGAGCTCATCCCGCTCCGGCCCCGCAGATAAACCATCGATAAACCCATCGGCAAAAGCCTGGAGCCGGGCGTGGGATCTGCACACAAAGCGCCCAGAAAGGAGCTAAACGTGAGATTAATAACTCCCGGTTTTGTCAGCTGGAAGACTCGCGCTCAGCTGGGAGACTGATACAGGCATATAAATTATAGGGTTTATGTATCAAATGTCAACACAGCGTAAAGGAAATCAAATAATTAGCAGTGAGAATCTAACCTAAAGCATGAGTATCGGTTTTAGTCTACGGTCTCATTTTGCTCTCGTATACCTGACCTCCGCAATTAACCATCACAAGAGGCTGTGATGCAGGGTTTTTGCAGGTATTTCTCCCCAGCCCTACGACAGTTCCGTGCCGTGCTGCAGGTCAGCACAAAGGGGGCTGAACATTTACTAACATGTACTAACTAAACCCCGCACATTGAGCCAGACTCAAAGCAAAAAAAGATCCAAATGGCTGGGAGGGAACAGGGTTTCAGAGGAAAACTCTGGCTGCAAAGAGCCGGAGCTAGAGAGGGAGGAGGAAAGCTTCTATTCAATCCCACACGCTCCACGAGGAATTCACTACAATTTATCGAAGCGGCCATGGATATTTTCAGTGCAGCCCATTCAAAACTGAACTACCTCAAAGCTCATACGAGAACCTCTAGGTACAGAATAAGAGCAGGAAAAAAGAAGTAAAAGGAACAGCAAAATAAAGCAAAGCTTCTTTATGGAAAATTGGTGATACACTTCCAAGCACCCCTGTGTATTTCTCACTATGCTGGAAAACATTAAAAAGGGCCACTCAGAGACCGGGCTTTAGTACAATTCAGAAGTGATGTATTATTTGCTTTTCTTCTCATTCTTCTCTTTTACCTCTCCTCTCCTGTGGCTATAACAGATGCTGAGAGTCCGTCTGACACAGATAGCACCAGATGGCATTAATTTATTGCAAAACTGTTTTTCTTCTTCTAGAAACACTCGGTTGATGTCCCTCACAACTTTAGTCAAGTTCACTTCATTAAATCAGCTCTGTGTATTAAAATCTGGTCTCAGGACATAATGGCCCAACACAAGGAGCTCTCAGATTTGGAGACTTTGTTTTAACAATTAAACAGAGTCGTGGGGCTGGGTCTGCAATGTGATCTTGAATGGCGTTAGGCAGAACTGCAGTTGCTGCCAATCTGTCTTAGGTTCTACAGATAAATTATTTTCCTTGGCAGAAGGAGGTTTTCCCTCACACAAAGGAGAAAAAAATTCTTTAAAAGTGCATTTTTCCACAGCCCTTTCCTGGGCAGCATCTCCTGGTTTGGTTTCCAGGTTCAATGCTGAAGGTGTCCAGCAGCTGAGGGCGGTCACCCTCACACAGGCACATTTCTGAGAAAATCAGGCTCTGCACTCCTCAAATAACACAAACAGCAAACTTCAAACCCATGATACTCAAACGGAAAGAGCGAACAGGCCAAGGGTGTCAGCGATGAGCCAGTGAGCCCAGACGCGGTGCCCTGAGGGGACCGTGCTGGTGACAGGGGATGCGCTATCGCTATCACAGGGGAGATTCGCAACCCAGGTTTCAGCTTCAGAAGGTATTTCTGGGCTACAGCTATAACAGGATAACACAGCGAGGGCAACAACAATGAGAAAGAAAACAAATGGTCTTATTGAACTAACTGTAAATACCAAGAGAGATTAGTGAAGAGATGTATAGTCCTCTAGGCGAAAAACTGTAAAAAAATGACCTGAAGTTTTGGGAGCAAAAAGCTATTGATTAACTCTTTTTTTTTAACCATATTTAATCTCAGATAAATTTAATATTAAAGCGGCTGCATTTAGATGCGGTGAGAAAAGGGCACAGTGCAATTTCTCCTCAGCAATGCCTCCTCGGGACCGCTCCCCAGGTGGGGCAGGACCTGGCTGAGGGTTTCTGGTCAAGGGCTCCGTCCAAACTTTGATTCAGGTTCTCAAGAAGCTGATGCCATGCAGCACAAGCTTGGGACCCGCACGCGTTTAGCAAGGCCCATGTTCTACTAGCAGCATTTCAAGCACTGTCTATACCATAAGGTGTCTCAGCCTAACTACGGCGGCAAGTCCAGCCTGGCTCATCATGGTCTGAAGCTCTGCCGATACCGGGCTTGACGCCTAGACCCAGCTTCTGGGAACATCCGCAGGGCTCTGGCTTCCATCGCTGGCGAACACGCTCCTCTTATTCTGCGCTTAAGCATGGAATGTAAATAAGCACAAATAAGCAAGTGTCATCCTCTTACGGACTACACGAGTTCATGAAAGATGGTCAATCAAGGAAAATTAAATTTCAAAAAATGCCAGATACGAGTTTTTGCTTATGAAACTCCTGAGCTGCAGGTGTCCGGCAGCAAGCCAGGTCAGTGCAAATATCACTCTAAACTTGTCTGTGTTTCCTCTTCTCTGTGGGAATGAGGATATTGAAGAGATGGAGCTGGGATCTGACACAGGCTCTGACAACCGCCACGCACAAAGTTCTAACAGGTACGCTACTGAATCATCGCCAGGCGACCACTCTGCAGTTATTCATTTCTAAATAGGCCTTAAAAATCTGGCGGAATTTGCTCTACAGCGATATCCAAACTGTACATTTGACGGCAGAAGAGAACCCCCGGTGCCGCAGCCAGCCCAGAGCAATTATCGGCTGCCCGAAATAGCGGCCAGAAAGGACGGTGCCAGCTGAGATACCAGAAACTCTGCACTGAATCCTAACAGATCCAAATTACTCATGTAAGCATGCTGCAAATGTTTTGAAGCCAAATGGCAGATTCCCTCTGGCTCATAAAAATTCACTGAAATATACCCCTTGTTAATTTGTTGGCAAAATATTGCAAACTTGACAAGTACCGCGGGGCGAAAGTCAAACATTGCATACCATGTGATTTTTGTTAAGATATTAAATTTGCAAGAGAACAGCCTTTCCCATAACCTTAGAGATTAAAAAGATGGTGAATATTTTGCTATAATTGGTCTTACTCCTATTTGTACTGCATTTATGAATAATATTAATTCCCACACAATTTAAGCCATATGGTGGAAAGAAAATTAAAAAGTTAAAAAAATAATATTAGCCGTTGATATGTTTTGCATGTCTGGGAAATTTTGTTAGGTTTCAAATTATAAATCTTTTTTAGCTTTAAATCTAAAAAAATACATTTTTTTAAGATGGAAAACTAATTCTCCATTGTCTCGACACAAGAAGAGCAGTTAATATGACTATCAAGTTCAACTGGATGGATGTGCTTGCCAAAAAACAACTGTCCAAAAAAGGATACTCATGGGCAAAGCACGTGTTTATAAGTATTAATAATACGTTTCCAAATCATCTCTCAGCAAAGATTTTTCAGAGAACACCTGAATATAGTCCTGAGCACCCTGAACATCCATGGCCTGACCACTTCTTGACTGAATCTGCACCAAGGGGTCCCTGAAGGGGTTCTATGCGGCGATACGTCTTCCCTTGGGATCTGACTGCTGGTTTTATTGTCCTTTTGCAGCCGAACCACAACAGCCCATATGAAACATACGGGAAAACGGCAGCAGCAGTTCACCTGCCCTTGATGGAACCAAGAGTTTCTGTTAAACTCCCCAAGAGAGGATTCACCCTGTCAGCCTAGATGAACATCAGCACAAATCTCAGCTGGGTTTGCTGCTTCCTGCATCTACTTAAGGGAAATTTCCTCTTGCTGTTGTCATCTACTGTGTAACATGAATTGTACTCAAAAGGGCATTTTGGAAAATAGACCCAACCACATTTAGAGAACTCAATTCACTTTGTGTCCCTTTAAGTTGAATTAAATGAGACTAATGTGGTTTAAAAGTTCTTGAGCAATACGATTAATGCCATTACAACTCGGTAGTTTGCAATATTGACTTGGAAACTAAAATGGAATTGGTTTTCTTGGGACTAATGGGAATTCCTGCATTTCTAGTGGGAGACATTTAGCAGACACATATGCTTTTTACCGGTTCTCTCTCATTTGTAAATATTGCAAGGTATTTATTCCATGGGTGCAGTGCAGCTATCACCACAGCACAGCTGCTTTTCCTGGTATTTGTCCAGCAACGCTTCTCATGGAGCCATTTGCGACTTTGCTGAGCTTTCTCTCCGCCTGCTGCTTAAAAGCTCTAGGAAGTTTAATAATAGATAACAACTCATGTACCATTTGCATGATTAAATGCTCAAGCAAAAGATTACCCAAGTTAAAATGACCAGATATCTATATCCAGCAGGGACAATCCCAATTTTTTTAGCTCATCAGACTGACTTCTCCACATATCCATTTTGTCTGGCTTTCACCCTGGGGTTTGCCTGTGTCTTAGCAGCCGTTCTGTTTTCCCTTCAAATGCCCTGCCGTTAAACACGACACGCTCCTCAGTTCCAGCCACGTTCTGGCTCTCTCGCCTCAGCAGTAGATATTTCACAGAACTGCTCACAAGCCCCAGGTGACACCAAAGCGCCTGGTCCTGGTGACTTCTGACACGTCCAAGCGCTGCCCACAGTGCTGGTCTGATTCAGAACCATAGAATCATAGAATTGTTTGGTTGGAAAGGACCTTTAAGACCATTGAGTCCAACCGTTAACCCAAGGCTGTCAAGTGCCACTTCCTCACCAGTTCTTCTCCAGTGGTTAGGAAGGATGGCAGGAATGCTATGGGATAAAGTCTCTTTATGGCCAGGGGAATTCCAGCGGAGGGTGCAGCCCCCGCACACCCATGGTCTCCACCATGACCAACCACCCCCGCTCCACACCATGAGCTGCCTGATGACTACAGGGCATTTAACCTTCATCAGCATCTTCCAACATCATCCTCAGCTTTTTGCAATGCCAGCGGTTTCGCTGAGTTACGTGGTTGTAATTGAAGACAGAACCATCACTCCCCTGAAGGTACCCAGGTGAGGAGCACTGACGGGTCCTGCCAAGATGAAATGTCTCCAAAGGGAATGGGGATCACAGGTAAGCAGGAGCAAGGGCAGCTGCACACCGATGAGACCACAGTCTTCCAAGTCCCTCACTCTCGGTTCATTACTGAACATGTTGTAGCAAGGGTGAGGAGAAACGGCGAGCAGGAAAGGAGCTGACCTCTTCTGAGAGGCTGGGGATCAAGATAATTAGTGAGCTCATTACCCCTTTCCTGAACACAGGCATGTTTCCTTTTAATCCTGCACCCTGGTACAAAACAGAGGACCTTTTGGTAGAAAGAACTGTCAGTGAATTCAGGACATGTAACAGGAAAAGTTGCTTCACATGTTATATGAAATTGCTGCCACCCCAGGTCATTGCAGTGTAGCTGCTCTTTTTTTTTTTTTTAATTATAATCTTATTAAGGGATAGGTAATTTCCAGCCCACTCATATATAATTCCCAGTCTCCGACATCCGTTGTCAGCCAGTTTCAGGGCAACACTGATCACCAGCTGCCATAACAAGAGACTTTCCCTGTAACACGTAATTCTGGGCCTGGTGACTGCAGGGGGTCCCTGGCAGAACCCCCAGGCTCTTGATGAAGGGACTATTGGACAGAACAATAGGAAGCCAAAATCACAATGCTACTGGAAACCATCATGGTTAGAAAGTAAATGTCAGACTGTATTTGCTAGGAGCTTTGTTAATATAAATAAATCTTTCAGGGCAACATGGGCTAATGAGACACTGGTGACTGCAGAGCAGCCTAAATATGCGTGATCTAGAGTTTTGCAATAAAAGACACAAGAATAACCTGCTGCTCCAGCCCGTGTCAGAACGAACACAGAGGGTGCTCAGAAGCTGGGGGTGGCTTTTGCTTTGCATTTTTTGATTCATTAAAAGGACCAGCTGCAAATCTTTGCCAGAATCAGTCAGTCCCTCTCACACAGACCCGGTACCTGCACCAAAATAAAACCACGAGCACGTGACAAATCCAGCTCTGCCGTCCGACCGGTCCTGCTTCACAAACCAGAGAGCCAGGAACAAGCAATGCACGTTCTCTTGGGCGCTCTAATCTGAGCAGCACAGCTGCAATCACCGTCTTTCATCTGCTCCTCCCCTTCCCAGAAACACAGGGATGCTGCCTGGGCCCAAATTCATTTGAAGTCCAGGCTTAAATGTCTTGTTGGCACCCAGTTCAACCCCACGGGGAGAAATTCTGCAACACTACAGTGCACCACACACCTGGGCTATAGCGTTTCAATCCAGAACGACCGCGCTTTCCATTGAAACACCTGTACAAAGAAGGTGAGCAAAAGGAGCCCTTCCTTGAAAACCAAACTGACAGCAGGAATAGAACAACCAACTGCAGGACGTTGTTCTCATCAACGGTGACATGACCAGAAGAAAATCTTATACAGAATATTAGAAACTTATGAAACATGTAACGTCACTGCCAAGTTTCGGGGTGATTTTTTTTAATGGCTCATACTGTACATTGGTGAGAGAGAATTTCTTGCACTGAACACACCGGGCACATGTCTCAGTGGGATCACAGAGCTGCCAACTGCTTTTACCTTTGAAATACGATGTGCTTTAACACATTTATTATAGTCCCTATATAATAGTACCTATTATAGTCCCTGTAAGTATTACCTACATGAGAAAAATCAACAACACCAAAACACTCGTGCAAGAACAGGTCCATGGGACATCTGTGGTTTTTAGGAGCTCACATTCCCAATGATTTCACGTGCAACTGAGCTGCTTTTTTATTTCTTCAACCTGTATACAAGGATTAGACTTAGAAATGGAGTACGTGTATTTTGGAGTCTGTATTATCACTTTAGTGGGAAATTTTATGTCTTCTTGACACACCTCCTATGAAACATGGAGAATCAGCAAACCTTTTTTTACTAATTTTAAAAAAATTACTACGTGGAGATACTAGTGAAGCAATTTCCTGCATTTCTGCTGCAATGCCAGGACCTACATGAAGCTGTTGGTGTCTGTTTTTCAAACATTCATAGTTAAAAACGGACCCAAAAGGTAAACGCTCTGCTATGAGCCTGATGACTCTACTGGAGAGGCGAGGACTTCCTTCAAGAGCTTCTGTACGGAGCTGTCGGCACAGGATAACTGAGTTTCACAGGCTGCAATTAGGACGGGAAGTGGAAAAAGGTGTCAAGAAAAGTAATGAATAGGGCAATTTATTTCTCCTTTTTCTGTCCCCGCCTCCCATGCTCCTCTTTAGACTCACATTTCTTCACGAGCAATTCGTTCTCATGATATGTCATTTTAACAACTGCTCACACTTTCAAAGAACATTTTCAGTGAAAAGAAACCCATGAAAAAATGCTGCTTCTTTTTCAGTGTTGCAGTGGAAAACGGAAAATATTTTACTTTCCTCATGAACTTCTACCTGATTCTTTTTTCTGTTTCACGGGCTGTGAGAGCTGTTTTCCCTTTACCAGTGACAAAACCATCCCCTGCCAACCAAACGATCTCTTTGTTATTAAATAACTCATTAAGGATTCAGACAACTCATGACTTGCAGGATTTCTTCCCAGGGAGCTGAATTTGGTCCCCGTTCATTCACGTCACTGGGATGCAGAACCTGACAGGCGTGAATGAGGTTTTGAGGCTAAAGGAGGAGAATTCTGTTGTCTGTCACAAACTGTGCATTAAAGTTTAAGCAGCCACCATCGGATTGCTATATTTTTTTGGAGAAACAAGTGCATATATTTCAGACTTTGCAGGCAAGTAACACAAGGGCAGTTGTCCCATAGCACACTGCAGGAGACTGAAGAAATGTACACTCAATACCTGGAGATGAGAGCTTCTAGATATTGAAGTTTTCCATCATTTTAATATCTCAACAGGCTTTATCAAGTATTCGGCTGAAAATCACATATTGGGAAAAAGAGACGTTATCGTACCAAACTTAAGTATGCAACACCACCCCACCAGCTTGAAACATTACTGATTACTTAATTTTTTGCTCAGTAAAACTACATAAAGCTGCACAACAGTAGGTCAGACGATTCAAATTAGATGTTAAAAAATGCTGTTCTCTTAGGCAATTGAAGGCACTGGAGTGTAAAACAAGATCGCATTTGTTTGAACAGGCCGAGGGGGAGCTGTGTGGTTTTCCACCCCGGAGCGCCTCCCCAGCCGAGTCGCTGTGTCCCCGCTCACACACTCTGTCTTCCGCGTGCTCACAATCGCTCTCACAAAGCCGTTTTTTAAATCTTCATGCATGAAGTAACATAGCTCTGAAGCGTTTATTTCTCACCTGTCAGGCTATGTTTCATACAACTACAATTATAATTTAGGATTGAGATACCGGCACATTAACATTTGTTCTTTTCCATTACAGGGGTAAGCACTGGGACCCTGCTACGCCAGAGCCCACGCCGTGATTTTGTTGGTATTATTTAGTGCTCTGACAAATTAAATGACCTTGAAGTTTCCCCCTATTGACCATGAATGCCATAAATCTTTTATTATACTCTTAAAAATAAAAGACAAATACCGTGATGCCTTGTTTCTTTCATACTCCGTACATCGCCTATGACAAGAGGACTGAAAATTGACTTATGGATCTCAGCTATTTGGGGTAAGCCCCTTAAGGTTATTTTCTGAACATAGAGGCAGTTTCTTCTATGTGGACTTGTCCCAGCTCTTGCAGATCAAGTGAACAAGGTCTGCTGCTATTCACTGTAATTTTCCATCTGTCTGTTTTGCTGCCACTCATTGAAAAACTCCAGGTAATCTTCCAAGTATTCGGGGGCCAAGATTATGGAATTTTATGCAAAGCAGAAAAACGAAAAAGCTCAATTCCTTGGAAAATTGCATACCCCACGGTGCAACCCCATCACAGCTCCACCTTCCTCCTGCCTCCACAGATCTGAGGGCTGGAGGTCCATGCACAGTCTACTGGAAAGAAGAGGTTTGGGGAAATGTATGCATAAAAGCAAAGGAATAAAGAATGGGGATAGAAATCAAAAGGAAAGCTGCAGGGACTATCAGACTAAAGGTCACTGGTAACAATTAAGAAAATCAGGGACTCCCAAAGAAGCGAGAAACTGAGGAACCTGGGAAGAAGAAACTGGGCAAGTTCACAAGTAAGTAAAGAAGATTAAACAAGTACCATGAGAGATGGGCTGAGGGTCAGTGAGCTGCAAGAGACAAGTGAGAGGGAAGAGGAGAGGGAAGGGACAGTAGACATGAGATGCACGGCGACCTTGGCATTGCAGGAAAGGAGGACAACAGTTCCTGGAGTTCCTGAAGCCGACAGAGACAGGAGGACAACTGATGGGGAACAAACCACCCCAGAAGCTCCTCAGGGTGCTGTGTGGTTGTCCTAACACAGCTAAGATGTGCCAAGTTCCTAAGGAAAATGTCTCATTTTTGTCATGACCCTGGAGATGCAGCGCTCAAACTGACAGTGTTTAAGCTGCTTCTGTATTTGCATCCCAAATAACTGAGCTCAAAGTTGTTTGGGAACTCTGGGGTTTAGTTACCTGGGAAGTCATGGTAAATAAAGCGCTCTGAGAAGGAAAGACATGGAAATCAACTCTCCAAGTAAAAGTAACCAAAAGCAACATATCTCGCCTTATTCTGCTACAGCCTGCACTAAAATAATGCTTCGGACTCAAGAGGGGACCACACCACACCTAGGAGATTTTCTATTGTGAGCCCTCATAAGTCACCACTCTCTTCATATAATAGTCTGGACATAATTTTTCAAACACAGGCCAAAGCCAACCATTAGCTTAGAGTGTAATTATTTCTTTCAGTAAGTCTGCAGTTCATATTCTTTGAGGTATTTCTTTCCTGAAGGGCTCTGGGGGTTTTGCAACTACAGAATTAAATTTGTTAACTGTTAATAACTACCAAATCAGCTAATTAGTTAAGAGTTAAAAATAACCCGTCCCTGTCAACCATAATCAACAAGTTATCTGTAAATTCAAAATTATTTTCTCTAGTCCGGTACAGTCAGTGGGGAGGACAATTGTTCCTGGTGAGGACCAGGGATTTCGAAGGACATCGCAGTCTCTGCTCCACAACCTGAATGGACCTGGAACGGCTGTTGAGCTTTTTGGTTGCAAACACCCTGTGCCGCCCTTCCGGCCTTGGCTGGGCACCATCTCTGAGATGAAATATCCCCCTGCTTCAGAGGGCTCAAACCCTTCCTCCAAACCTCTCTTTTATTCCAGATGTTACCTCTCAGCCCGCTTCCCCTAGAGAGGACAGACCACTCTATGAGACGCACAGATGAGGCTCTTAGGGACAGGGTTTAGTCCTAGATTTAGGTTACGGTTGGACTAGATGATCTTAAGGGTCTCTTCCAACCAAAATTGTTCTATGATTCTACGCTTCACCATCTCCGACCCACTGGACACGTCCACCCCAGAGCATGCACCTCAACTTCACGTGTTGTAAACCTTACTGACACCAGGACGGATTCTGCACACTCAGAGCTTGCTCGCCAGCTAATTCTGGGTTGGACTTTTCTTGAGCATTGCATGAGGAATTGTTTTTGAGCTCAGCTCTTTTCCTAACACAAAATGACAAGAGTGACTGATACTTATAAACTCCCTGGTGAACGAGGATGCCAGACGATGCCAGAAGCTAAGCGGGAATAAACGTACAACTACTGTGCAAATCATTCCCACTTATGAGACCTCTGGATAAATCTGCAGGTCTTGTGGATGCCACAAAGTCCTCACTGTGCGCTGGTTTTCTTCCCCTTTACAAATGTAATTTCTTTCTTCTGCTCTCCCACGACCACTGCGCCCTGACTGTGCGTAAATATTTTATCTTGAAAGTCATTTTATTGCACCCTGTATCGCATGGTAAGGAATCCGAACAACAGACAGTCCGAGGGAAGCAATTTAACAGAGGGTAGAATCTCTCAGAAGATTTGAAAAGAGGATCACATTCACTTGGTGAAAGAAGAAAGCAAATTGGCTGCAGGAGTACGGGAGAAATCTCTGAGCGCTGGAAGTCTAATGGGTTTATCCCCAGATACAACTCGAGCCGTCCCGAGGGGCCGCAGAGTGTTCACTAATTACCAGCACTGACTCGCGGCCGAGCACAACCCCGCTCACCCCGCCGTGCTCGCGACAAAGGCCCGAAAGCTCCAACTCGCAGAAAACCGCAGCAATTTTACAAATGTGTGCAGGAAAAGTATAAAGCAGAACGTGAACCGTAACCTCTCACGCAAGACGTGGTTCAGATGAATTTCCAGTCAGTGCGGCCAGCTGTAACTCCATTTTCAGCCGATGTCCCTTCCACACCGCTGGCGATGCACGGGTGTCGTGATGAAACAGCGGAGCGTTATCTCGGAATGCAGACAACACAAAGCACCCTGATAAGAGCAAGGAATTTGTTTACTTCTAATGGGTTTCTGCCACTGGAAAGAGAAATAAATGTCCTGTCAATTTTAAATATATATATACCTACATTATCTGTGGTATTAATCTGAGGAAGCAAAAGCTGTCTAATAAGAAGCTATAACAATTTATTTCAACTTCACACCACACTCAATGACAAAGAGGTACATGCATATTCACAGATCATGTACCAGCTTCAAGGCTTCTGTAATCAGTTCTATTATTTTGAAATATTATTTGAGGACATTTGTTATCTCTTTGGATCAAAGCAGAGTCTTACAATACTGTTACCTACTGTAAATACAGTAGCTGGCTCAAAACCAGAAGGTTACAGACTTTATGAAGCTTTAACCTTGGTAAAGCAGATACCGGCATTCCTCTCCAAGCAGGATCCAGTAGGATGATCAGTTCTTATCTGAGAACTCAATTCAAAAAGCATCCAAATTAGCAGCAAGACACCTTTAAAGATAAATCTTTGCCAATTATCCGAAATGAGAGTTACCCGCAGAGAGATTTGATGGGTGCTAATCTGCTACACAGAGACCTCTAAGAATATATCACACGAAAATCTATCATCTCCAAGATGACTTTGCTAAACTCGGGAAATAAATGTTTGCATTGATACAGGAGAAGGAACTGCAACTAAAAGCCGGGAAAGAAGGGCAGGAAAATGTTGGAGAAGTGGGAACAGAGAGGAACTGGCTGCGGATGGTGGGAAACGCAGCGAGAGGGGTGAAATGTGCTTTCTGTGAAGCCAAGCGAATGGCCCTTCCTCCATTACGAGACTGGTAACTCAGGGAAGGTGCGGGCCTCACATCTGCTTTCACCAAGACAAAACCCTGCAGAACCTCCATGTGTTAAATCAGCTGATGCTTACAGCCTAAATAAAGTTTATAGCTTCCCGTTAGCCTGCCCCCCCTGCCTCGGATACACACTGTGCATAGCAGCACATGTCACACAGTGGTTGTGGTGGCCACGGAAAACTCAAAATGTTTTCCATGGGAGTCAATAACATAAAACAGAGCCCTGGAAGAGAGAACAGAAACCTTAATCAGAGAGGAAAACTTTCACAGCTACATAGGAGAACACATTTTAAAGGCCAAAGGGATCAGTAAGGAGATAGGTATGGAGGTGAAGAAAGGATTGAGTGCTCAGCCTGTGACATGATGGATTCAACCAAGACACATCTGGATCTCAAAAATAAGTGGGGATGAACGACTGGTTATAAAGGTTGGTTAAAATGCACCGCTCTGAGCTCAAAGGGAGCAAGCTCGTGTCACAGCCAGAGGTAACAGAGATGGACTACGTATCAGTGCAGTGTGGGATGGAGTCATAGGGGTCAAAAATCACAGTCATGGTAACAACTTCCATCACATGGAGGATGACGGACCATCAGCAAGGCGGGGAGAGTGAGGAGAAAAAACAGATGAAAAAGGCATCTCTGGGAGAAGAATATTGTTATTAACTAGGACATGGAACTGTTCAGATGTGAAATGTTGACTCTGGGTGCCCCGAGAGGAAAGGGCAGTCAGACATGGCCACTTTGTCACTGGTGGAGCTTCTCCTGGACCTGCAACGCTTGCAGGGTCACCTCCTGCAAAGCATCGGTGGAGACGGCCAAGAGCTCACAAATCCATGGCTGGTCTGTCCCATGGCCCTGATGGACACACCAGGACACGGTGGCCCTGCTCAACCCATGGCCTTCACACTCTTTGAAGCAGCCAGGGCACAGTCGTGGGCTCGTAAGCCAGGACATGGTAGCCCAGGTCCCCGAGGTGACCTCCGCTGGCAGCAGTGGTCCAGCACAAGCATTTCTCAGAGCAGATGTGAACGTGTCCCTTGTCCCTGTGGCATGTGGTGAAAATATGAGACCGGTGTGGGTGGAGGTGAGTGAGAGGGGCAGAAAGCAAAGGGGATGCTGAGAAGCAAGAAAAATGGGAAGATTGTTGATGAGGGATGCCAGCTAGCAGGTCTGATCACATTTTCTGGTTTCTTCTTTTTTCAAGAAGTTGTTCATACCAAAAAAATGACATTTCAGGATGGAAAATTATTAACATTTAGCTATTTCTTTAAGTAGCAAAGTCTGGAAAATTTTGGGTAAGGATGTTATGCCATTTTTCCACGTTGTGCTTTACTTCCTTGGCTCACTGGACAAGTGAAAAGTGAAAGAGAAAATCAGAGAAAAGAGAAGAAAAGATGCTTTGGTGGCAGAGCAACAGAAGGATCAAACGTACAAAGTCTATAAATTTTTGGTGAAAATCAGTGACTGAAGAAGAAAGACCTCAAAAGTGGTGCCCAGATGGAGGCAAAAGCAGGAAAATCTCACTCATATTGGCAACTGCCAAAAGGCCAATTAGCACGACACAGGCCAGCTCATCAGTACGTGGGGCTCTGCGAACCTTCTGGGCTTGTGCTGTCTCTTGCCCAGAGCCTGATGAGGGACATGGATGATGTCCTGGGGTCCCCACAGCAAGGGGACATCGGGGAGCAAAGCGTCCACCAAAGCAGGTGGCCAGGCACCATGTTCTGCAGAACTTGTTGCCATCGTGTCCTTTACACATCTGTCACTCCCAAAACAGGGGGCATAGAATCATAGAATCACAGAATCATTTTGGTTGGAAAAGCCCCTCAAGATCACCCAGTCCAACCGCTAACCCACCCCTGGCACTGCCCATGTCCCTGAGAGCCTCACCTCTGCGTCTTTCACACTGTCACATCTGCATTGTTCTCTTTCTTAAAATATTATCCCTACATGGATTCAATCACATCCCTTTGAGTCAGGAGATAGTCAGACTTTGCCAGAATTAATTTATGTGAACTTTAAATGTTTACCAAAAGACAAAATCTGGGGAGGAGGAAGAGAGGAGCCAGCATGGTGGACATCTGGTTCTGCAGGACGATCAGAAGCGCTCGTGGTCCCGCTCTACCTGCCTTTCAGAGCCTTTCCTACGGACAACTTGACATTTCGGAGCTTCCACCCCTCCCCATGACACCATTCAATGGCAACTGTCACATAAAGGGATTCTACTTAAAATTCAGGTTTAGCAATTCAGTCATGTGGAGAAAACCTCAGGGTGCCTGTAAGATTTAAATTCGGGGAAACCGTCAATGTCAGCCCATCAAACTGTTTACAACAACAACAGTCTACCTCAAATGGCAAATGAATTGTTTTATCTCCTTTGTCAGGGACTTGCTGCATATAATTTAACACGACAAAGCACAGCACTGGACTTGGAGAATAATAAAAACAGATGGAGCACTTCCTCATTTACATGACCTTTTTGTTCCTTGCCTTGAATCAGGCGGTAAATGAGCTGCACTAAGTAACGAGCGCTCCCTTTACACACCTGCTCACTCTCCTACACACGCGCAACCCTTCCTGCGAGGCCGTTTAGTTTAATGGTACTTCTCTGACATCAGACAGATGTGACTTGATGCTGATGGTGCCACGTAAACTCTGCTAATGGAACCTCAAGGCAACCTTCAATAACAAGAAGCAACCTTGAACACCGAGCTGACAAAGAAAAACTTGGCTCTGGCTGTCAGGATTGCAAAGGAAACCTTGAAACGGAGCAGGGTGATCCCGGGCCAGTCCCTGCTCTCTCTGTCTGAACTCCCTGCTGACGGAACAGTTGGTGTGGGAAAGGGGTGGATTTGAGCAGAGCTGGTGGCGCAGACGTGAACATGATAACCAGCATTATATAGAGAGGATGTAAGCTCTGCTTCTTGGGAGAGATTTGCATTTGTTACAACCTGCCACGAAGCCAGACTTTTCCCGTATTTTCAAGACCCAACGAATTAACACGTGTTTGGGATGAAGGAAAATATTTCATTTTGATAATACTGAAACAGTGATGTCGTTCTTACTGTGTCACTCCAATTAAAACTCATTTTTAAATTCAAAACATTTTGACGTTTTTGGACTGAAGGTGCATCTTTTGACAGTCCTACAGAACTCTCCAAACCTGTTTCCATTTACAGGTAATGCACTTTCTGACAGTATCCACTTCCAAACTTTTTTGCAAAGAGCTGTAGCTCTTAGCGCTCTCCATCTGCACAGTCTACATGAAAACGCTGCAATATTTTACACTCCTATCCAACTGTGCAGCTCTCATTTGAACTTCTTTAATAGATGCACTTAGGAAACTAAACTTTTTATATCTCCTTGCCCATTAACTGTGGAAGGCTGATCTTTTGTCTCGGCGCAGTTTGGCTCCTTTGTGTGCGATCTCCATGAGCTGGAGGCTGGCTGGCCATGGCACCCGTTACCTAATCCAATTACCACAGCCCAATTACCACGTTGTGTTCCTCTTCTCCTTGTCATGGACCTCATGACTTCTTCATACCAGATGAAAGACACCCTTTAAACCTTAGCACGATTTAGTTCACATATTAATACTGCCTAGATCCCTCTGCTTGATTATTGCCTTTGTACCTTTACAGCAGTGTTTTTGATAAGGGTGAAATAAGGCACAATGACAGCAGAGTGTGTGAATGAAAACAGAGCTATAGGGCCACGCTTCAGTTTTTGTACAGGATGCAGCCTGGGTTGCTATGAATAACGACCATACAGCATTGGGGGGAAAAAAACCCAGAACTGTTCTGGTTTGGACTGAAAGGAACAATATTGAGGCCATCAGATTACAGCAGCAAATTCCGCAGAGCCAACGCAGCCTGCTTAACCGCAGGGACCAAACCGTTATCATGACACAACAATCACAACAGCCGGAGCCCGGTACCAGCAAAGCAGCAGGACAAAGAACACCCGGCTATAGGAATAAACACCAGGAGATGAGACTCCTCACCTCTGGTGGTCATAGGAGAAAAGCCATTCTCTGACAGACCACAGGGAGAGGTTTTCTTGGCTGAACGCACCTTACACAAAATACCACAAAGAGAAGGATACGATTCTCTAGGAAGCACTGACGAAGGAACCCGATACCCCGTGTCCCCTTTGCACCATCCCACTCTGCTCCAACGTCCCCTTCTCATGCCCAAAGCTCCAAATCTGCCCTGGTGCAGCACGGAGAGCCCACGAGTTCTTGTAATGGTATCATCACGTGAGGAGAGGGTGGGAGCTCTGCTTTATTCTGAACTTGTTTGCTGATGGGTCAGCCACTGGAGACAAGCTCTAAATGCCACAGACCTTCTCTGGGTTGCTGGTTAAGATTTAAAGGTTATTGTAACGATTTTTGTAAAGATGTTATGAGACACAGAATTCATTTTGGACCTGCAAAACTAAGAGTTGCCTGATTAACATTTGTTGATTACAATATAACATGATTACAGCTTCTATACAACGCCGCAATATATTCCAGGAAACAGCAGGAGCCCATAAATGAACATCTGTTAATCAGGAATGAAATTCCACAACAATAAGAGCTATGCAAGCGGGTCCTGACCTGAAGCTCTCAGGAACCGAGGGAGACAAAGCTTTTGTTTTCTGTGAGCTTGGGACAAGGTTTCCATCACCTCAGAACGTCGGCAGCTAAATCGTGTGCATTTCACGCTGTTCTTTGTAAGTGGTTTTGTTCATTTAGAGCTCTGATCCTAACAGCATAAACAATATTCGTTAATAAGAAAACAAATGATTTGCCGGTACTGTAGGGATTTCAATGAATTTTAAATTTTCAAAACAGTATCTCTAGGTCCGTAAAAATTACAGCAGCAAATCAATTTGCCTTGATTCTGGATATCTGTTTATTCGGTTTCTTCTAATAAAATGAACACCAAGTATTCATTAGTCTAACAGTTTATTTACTCCACTTTTCACAAAGGTATAAACAGGGACTGAAGGCAAAGTCTGTACATGAGGATGCTGTTACGTGAGTCTGAACAGGCATTTGGGGGGGCTGGAGCGGCTTGAGGAGGCCAGGGAACCAGCACCTGCTTCCAGACAGTGTTAGGAGCACTTGGCACATTAATTCTTAGGTTCCTTTGAAACACCATCGCTCACTGATCGAGGGGACGTTGCTGGCAATGTTAATTACTCGCTAACAGCAACACATTAGGAAGCCTTTCTGACTGTGCACCCGCTGTCTGTGCCCTAAATACCACAAGAAGAAAGTGGCTTTCACTCAAGCAAAGGTAATAATTTGACAGCTGAGAAGGAAGGGGGAAACCACCCGCTGCTGGTATTTGCATCCCATGGGCAGCGCTGGGCTCGCACCCTCGCAGCTCCGCACTTGGAAAATGTCCCCGTGAGCTGACGAGGTCAAACCCAACCTGACGGAGCTTTACTCACTGCAGGAGGATCGCACCGAGAACGGCTTCGGGCCATTACTGCCCTCGATATTTCTCAGTCCCCTATTTCACCTTTCACTCAGCTCTGTGTTAACTGCAAGGCAAAACCTGAAGCTGTGTTTTGTTCTAGGCTTGTGTTGGCCATGATACAGAATTATTTGGGCTCTGCTGAGATTGTGAACACAAGTAAGTGTTATTTTCTAGATCTGCTGTTGCAGTTTTCCTCACTCTGGGGTTATTTTCCATCCCTAGAGACATCCCAGGCCAGGCTGGACGGGGCTCTGAGCAACCTGAGCTGGTGAAGATGTCCCTGTCATGGCAGGGGGGGCACTGGGGGAGCTTGGAAGGTCCTTTCCAACCCAAACCACCCTGTGATTCTGTAATTCTATTATATTTTATTCTCAGGAGTTTAATCTGGGGCTGAAACCCATTATCGGAAAAAAACAAAAGGAATAATGAAATATCTGAATGTATTGCAAATCACTGCATTGTTCTAGAGAGAAAGACAGAGAGAGTTAAAAAAATATTTTTACATACAACAGTTAGAAGACACACGACATCAAGCAGCTACTCTCAGTGTTTCCTTATTGACAATTCCATCAGGCTGTTAAAAGAGGAAAAAGATCCCAAACACTTCCAAGTAACAGTTGGTACTGAAAAAATATTTTCTGGAAAATCCACTCACGTGCGGGTGGGTCTGCGGCTGGGAAAGGGCTCAACTGCGGCCTTAGACTGAGCCTTAGAAAGGCTGCCACTGAATTTTGCTTGGGTTGGTTTTGGTAAAGGTCAGCTTGTGCCTTCGGTACCTAACTATAAAACATTGTTTTGGCAGTGGGTTGTGGAGCACAGGATCTCAGAAAGGAAAAAGAAAAGAACTGAGATCAAGCCATGCTGTGAGCAGAGGAACACTAATATCTAAGGGTAAGCTCCCAACACACACTTTCCCGTAAGTCAACATTTGATCCTTCTCCTTGTCAACATTGGCTGGAATGTCCAGAAGATTCAACATTTATTAAGTGGGGACAAACAGCATTGTCACACACATCCCATTTCCTTAGAGATCTGGGCTGAAAGCAACCAAAAATAAAACACAGAGCCTCAGCTACTCTTGTGCGAGACTTCCCATGAGAGGCCATTGGAAATGCTTTGTACTTGTAATATAATATTAAAATCAATTAAAAAAACCTCCTCTTTCCTTAATTAAGGCCAAACGCATGTGTGGACGTATTTGACAGATTTTTCAATAATTTAGCTAGAGTGGAAAGACGGGAAGAGAAAATCGCATTTGAAGGTATTTAAAGCACAGCATGATAAGCAGCTAATCTGAATAGAAATGGCAGATGTTTTTCCTCTGTGTCCAACAAGCGTAATTGCCTAAAGATCCGAGCACAAACGCCGCGGCGCGGCCGATGGGCCGCGATGGGCAGATGGCAGGGCCCGCCTGGCCCTGCGCCCCGTGCTGCTCCGTCCCCTCGCCCTGGGCCGGTGCCGGCCCAGCCATTCACCCTCCTGCCCTCGCTCTGCAGAGCACGGGGACACGCTCACACGTGAAGGATGGGCAGGTAAAAGCCTTTGGCTTCCGCAATTTAAATTTTCCACCCGATCGGCCAGAAGGAGCAACCGGAGCAGTGCTGCGTGCTTTGTTTTGAGACGTCGAGGGATGCGCCAACAAAACTCATGGGAACCCAGTCAGTGATTTCTACCAGCTTCATCCTTTAAATGCCTGCTTCAATTCCTGCTTCATGCTCTCTCTTCTACTGAGAACGATTACATGTGAGAAAAGCCCTAAATGTCACCTGTGTTTTCGCAAACGCGGTTGCACAAAACAGCTCTGCAGCAACAACGTGCGGCTCACATTGTACTGCCAATATAAATCAGCGCTGTTAGTCCAATTTAACTGGAAATGAGATAAACAAGAGAATTTCAAGCACAGCGCTTCTCTTCCAGAGGACACATTGCCAAACGGACATCTGCATTCCCGCGGAGCCCCCTCGGCGATGCCGCTGTGCCCGCAGCACCGCGCTGGCGCCCGGACAAGCCCCGCTTGGCTCCAGCGTGGGTCTCCAGTCCAGCCCAGCTCCTGCCCCCGGCATGGCTGGCACTGTCAGCAAACACTCTGCTTCCCAGCACCGAATGTCACTGGGGAGAGGGATGCTCAAGGACAGGAGGCGGGGGAGGGCTGGGATGCAGCTGAGAAGTGCCCACTTCACATTTCAGTACAGGTTCCCAGAGAGGTGGTGGCTGAACCATCCCTGGAGACATCCCAGGCCAGGCTGGACGGGGCTCTGAGCAACCTGAGCTGGTGGAGATGTCCCTGTCATGGCAGGGGGGGCACTGGGGCAGCGGGGAAGGTCCCTTCACCCCAAACCATTCTATGTTTCTGTGCACACAGACTGCGGCCGATACACCAACGTCAGCAAAGGTCAAAATGCTCACAGAGATGAGGTGAAGTTCGTACGAGATGAGGTGAGGTGTAGTGCTGTATGACAGACCTGTGATAAAACACAGGAGTCTTGGGATGGACAGTCCAGGGGAGGCTGAAGGGCAAGGAGCCCCACGTCCTGCAGCCTCCTGCCTGGAGCAGACGCTTCATTAGAGCCAAGCCCTTTGCAAATCAACTTCTAGAAATCAAAATATCAGGCACTACCTGGGGTCCCGCATGAGAAGCTGTAGGTAAAGAAATGCTAAATGGAAACCAGAATCCAGCTCCCAGAGAATAAGTGAGAGACTCTGCATCTTCACCGGTGCTAAACCTCAAAGGAGCCAGTGGAGAGAACATTTGGAGCCCACAACCATGAGGAGTCAGAGCTCTAAAGGCACAACCTTCTTCTACAGCCAGAACATTGCCTGTCTGTTCCCAGGGAAATGATTAACGCGAACTCAGACAGCAGCTCTCTTCTCAACAAATATTCCTCAGCAGAAGAGCAAACAAACACACGACTGATGGGATGAGTTTTGCCTGCCCAGGTGTCTGTGTGTATGTGATGGAGAACTCGCCTTTATCGAAGACGCTGCCCTGCCCTGAGCAGGCTGATGAATGTTAACGGCCAGAAGCAGCAAACCTCCCCAGGAGCTGAAGAAGCCATCACAAAAACACGGTGTAAGGCTTCCTGAGGAATATTTACAGCCTTTGGCACTTCTCCCATCCGGTTCAAACAGCCCAGGCTGCCTCACCGACCTAGACCACCTCAAGCGCTTTTTGAGAAGATCCCAGAGGTGAAGCTGACCCATCTGGCCTGTGGCTAAAGGCTGCTGCATGGCCAAGAAGTGATTCATCTCCCAGCTGTGCCAGAGTCCAACCCATCCTGCCCCACTGCCCCCCGAGGGCTCCCCAGGGTGGCACGAGATAGGTACTTTGGGCTGAATTACTGCGATTCTGGTAAACATGTGTTGAACCCTCACTCTGCACATCCACTGTTTCGGACTGGGGAGCAGGAACACTTCATTTGAATTGTTTTGCTCCAGACTCAGAAGTCTTTGTAAACTCAGCTGGAATCCACAGGCATGGATGCATATCACGTCTGAAAACCAGGCCAGGATGTCTTAAACTGAGCCCCAGAAAAATCCAGCCTAGAGAAAGACTCATTTCAACCTTGCCATTTTGTCCCACACTTATGCAGAAGTGCATTAAAGTATTGTGTCAATGAAATGAAAATTCAACAAGAGTTTCATTTCAAAAGCAGGAAGCATTTGAAAGCAAAAGCCTAGATATTCCTTCAGAGCTCTTCACTTTTGAATCTAAGAACTGATCTAAATCAACTCAGAGTCCTAAAATGACCTTATTTTATAACATTTGAGCCCATGTCCCACAGCCCTCAGCTGTTCATCCTGGGTCATGCCCATCAATCCAAGATCTTTGGTTTATCTGTAATCTCGGGCGGTGAAGACCCTGTTGTTCTGGTGATTTGTGCACAAACCATACACGCTCCCAAGACCCCCCAGAAGGCTTCACAACATGATTTACTCAGGATGCAGCAAGACAGGACATGAATAATCAGCCCTGTATTTAAACTCCTTATCTGCACTTTGCCATCGACAGCATCAGCTCTCCAGCTGATGGTTACCAGGGGGAGCACAAACCTGTTTAGGGCACCCATAACCCTCTTCTTTTGCATAACGTGGTGGTTGGTTACAGGCATCGTTTTATATTCTGTGTCTGAGAGGACAACTGTGAAGACTCAAGATTCTTCTGACCTGAGAGAGGTGACAAAGAAACCCAACACTTCTCCACTCACTGAAAAACAGATCAAAGCACACAAACACTTCTTATTCCCGTGTTCTGTCTTGCAGAGATGTATTATTTCAGGCAATGTTGCCCTTAATCTATAATAAATGCAATTCTAGCCCAATGCATCTGTTTGCTCTTTGCGTAATGAAAAGTCATGAAGAAACCTTAAGCCATTTTTGAGATGATCCACTAAAAGCTGACTGCAAATCAAGGGCCTAAACCAATGAAGGATATGATGAATTGCAATAGCATACCCAGGGTCATCTGTTTCCAAGTCCTATGAGGGGAAAAAACCCACAGTGCCACAAAACTAATGTATTCTGCTGTGCAGCAAATACGCTGCCCTGGCCCTCAACTGCTGCTCCTCTTCGTCCCTCGTGCTGAGCACCGTCCTGCTGCAAACCTTCAACATGAAAAGGAAAATAATATCTCGAGATAGTTCTGATAGGACAAAATAGCCATTTTAAGGA
This sequence comes from Pampusana beccarii, assembly GCA_013399365.1. Lineage (NCBI taxonomy): Eukaryota > Metazoa > Chordata > Aves > Columbiformes > Columbidae > Pampusana > Pampusana beccarii. The sequence goes on along the minus strand of VWYH01006982.1, from coordinate 186,854 downwards.
ATTGTTGATTCCCACTGTTTGACACTTTGGTTGTCCTTTTGGATGACCTAGGCTTGCAGTATGCTGCTGCAATCTCATGCTATGTTGCTCAGAAAAAACGACAACTCCACCTCTATTTCTGTTCTAGCACTTGCCCCTTAAATCTCGATCTTAAAAGTTACTATATAGCCCATTATAAGACATTTAATACTATCAAACAATCATAACATGTAGGGCTGAAAGAAATCTGAAATGGCCAACTAACTCTCCCTGTACCCCAACACAGAATCGAGTAGACTTAGGCTGTCCTTACCGGATGTTTGTCCATCCATTACTGTAAAACCTCTAATGTTGATGATTTCCAGGTCTCTCAATACACAGTAGAAAAATAACATTTTTTTTCCCCTATATCTAACTCAGCTCCTCTTTGTTATAATTTTGGCTCATCACTCCCAGTCCTGCCTGCAAGAGCCATGGAAACAGTTCATCCTTTCCTTGGTGGAGGTACTGTAGATGTTAAAGAGTCTGCGGGATCCACCCCAGCTGGCCCATGTGCAGTGTCCACAATGGACAGACTGTCCCGTGTTCCTCGGAGCCATCAGGGGATCATCTTCTTATGAACACACAGGTTCATCTTCATGTTAAAATGAGCCTCCTCTCTGCTCTACACCAGCGGTTCCCAGCCACTTCCGGTTGCAAAGCCTGTTTCTGGCATTTGAGACTCCGACTGTTGGCACAAACAAGTGCATTTCTGCAGATTTGTAATTCCTTTGTCACCGATCCAAGCTCTTTTGTGATGGCAATGTCTAACTGGAGAACTTCTGCACTGAATCACCCTGGCTGGAGGTGCCATGGGGAGGGCAGCACCCGGCGGGGCTCCCCGCTGCTGGCAATGCCCTGGACTGAGAGCAGCACTGGGGTAAACTGGGAGCGGACTGGGGAGAGGAGACGCTGTGGAGCACCCACCTCCGAGGAATCACAGCATTATTTTGGTTGGAAAAGAGCCTTAAGATCACCAAGTCCAACCATAACCCACCCCTGGCACTGCCCCGTGTCCTGAGAACCTCATCTGCCTGTCCAACCCTCCAGGGATGGTGACTCCAGCACTGCCCTGGGCAGCCTGTTCCAATGCCCCACAGCCCTTTGGGGAAGAAATTGTTCCCAGATCCAACCTCAACCTCCCCTGGTGCAACTTGAGGCCGTTTCCTCTGCTCCTGGCGCTTGTTCCTGGGGAGCAGAGCCCGACCCCCCTGGCTCCAAGCTCCTTTCAGGCAGTTCAGAGATCAGAAGGTCTCCCCTCAGCTCCTGTTCTCCAGCTGAACCCCCAGCTCCCTCAGCCGCTCCCATCACACTTGTGCTCCAGCCCCTTCCCCAGCTCCGTTCCCTTCTCTCCACTCGCTCCAGCACCTCAAGGTCTGTCTTGTCGTGAGGGGCCCAAAACTGACCCCAGGATTCAAGAAGTTGGTGACAGAGGTGCTTGTTTTCCTTCCAGCCCTGTGTGACTTAATCACCGTCGTTCGCTGCTGCCACATTAAAGGTTGTAGCTCTCCCTCAAAATTGCTTGTGTTCAAGGGGAAAATAGTCCAGAAGCGTACAGAAGTGTTTCTGTGATCACACGTGCACCTGCCTCACAACCCTTCAGCTCACATTGAAGTTAAAGGCACAGCCACCGCCGCATTTCACCCCCAAATGCCTTCCAGCATGCAGTGAAATGAATCTTTGCATGAGCCTGTGCTTAGGTTCACTACAGATGACTGAGATGAGACCCGAGATGAACCAGCTACAGTAAACAGAGTGGCATAAATTAATATTTTCAAAAAGGATTTCTTTTTGAAGTCAGCCAGGCTCCTCACAGTGCCACAGACAGACTCGATTTAGCTATTTCAGTGCTCTGAGCTGGATCAGGTCCTCCCTCCCTAACTAGCGAGAGACTTACAGGGTCACAAAGTTAAAGCTCGCCTGACATTATGGGACAGATTTCCTGCAGACACACATCACACAGAGCTCAGGGATCTCCTGAGTTCTTAACCAGAAACTCGTTCATTTAGTAAATAGCATCCTCACAGTCCTGCAAACAAATCCAGCAGACACAGGTTCAGAAACCCCTAACTAAAGTTAACCATAATATCCTTCCTGTACTTCACTTCATTTGCTCTTCTCATCATCACAATCAGTGCTTTAAGCCCAGCAGGGTACATAATCCAGCCCTCGGGCTTTGCTCAGCTGATAATGCCCACAAACAAGGGTCTTTGACTTTACTGCCCCAGGGACACGGCTGGGTGCCATGCGATAGCTTCTTGCGCCACCAATTTATTTTTGGCCCTTTGATTCTTGAACACCCACCAGGAAAGAGGCAGAAGCACCACTTGTTGTCTTCTGGAATTTTAAAACAAAACACCCAGCACCTTGTACAATTTTGAAAGCCGTGATGACCTCAGTGTCGTTGCTGAGCAGCATTACTCACTCCTAGAGCTCTTACACGAGATGAAAATGTTGCCCCTTCCCACGCAGGCAGGTCCACCCAACACGTTCCCACACACACCCGTGGGCTCAGACGCGATGGGAATGGCCTGGGATGGCCCCAAATCAGCGAGAACTAAAGTGAAGCTGTCCCGGTCCCCATGCAGTCGGAGCTGTTGGTGCTGTCTGGGCACCTCAGGGTCAGGGTTCTCATCATCGGTCTTGAACTGCTGCGTTTTCAGCCCCAGTTCTGCACAAGATTAACCAGTTCTTTACTTTCCCTACTGGTTTCTAGTAGTAAGGGGGAAATATTATATCTTCCCCTTCCTTGGGTGCTGTTTTCTGCTCTTCAGCTGAGCGATTGCAAAGGGCCACCTGCTTTCGGACAAAATTAGCTGGCTAAAATCGCAGCCAACAGCAGGAGGAGGCCACCAGGGCGAGCGTGGGCTGGGGCGGACCAGGGAGCTCTTGCAGCCACAGCCGTGACCTTCAGCTGCTCCTGGGACCTTCGGAGCTGCTCCCAAAGCAAAGCCCGGCTCAGCACAGACTAAAACACTCCTCAGTACTGAGTAGCATTGGCACAAATTGATCCTTAATGGCTTAATTCACCAAGTTCATACAAATACCCCTCCTCGGCAGAACCTGCTGCTCTTCATTCAGTAACACTGGGCGCTGGCAGAGCACCTGGACACGTTCAGTGTTCCGCAGTCACTCTGGTCTTTTCGGCGAAGTTCATCAACTTTTCACCTCTCTCTGTGCTCAGGCGATGCAGACGGCCGCATTTCACTTTCTAGCAATCACAAGAGTGGCGTATCTGCGACACAGCTTCAGAGGGCTCGCGTTCTGTTCGTTTTATCACCTGCAGGTATTCTTAAAAGACATTTTTTCTCCCTGACACCTATCAATAAATTAGTCTTTTCCACAAGGACAAAATCAAAAGTCCTGTTTTTTTTCTGGGATTGACAAAGTTTTGCCCTCCCCAGTTATCAACCAGACAATTCTTATTCTTGTAGCTTTTCTAGGATAACTAAAATTTTCCCTACTTTTGCTAGAGATCACTCTAACCAACACAGTTTATCACAGCCTTGACACCTCCCTGGCCTTTTCCATCAGCAGGAGGATCAAACACAAAATTGTACTCGTGACCTTCAGCACATAATACATGTGACCAGCAAAATTGCCCATAATGTGCCTGAAGCACAACACTGCAGAATTTAAGTGCTCATCCTTCTTTCGCTGCGTACAAGAAAAAGGACTCACCTTGAGTTTGTCAATTAAGAAAACTATTTCTCAGAATCACTCTCAATTAGTCACTATTCATCCGTTCCTCCCACAGAAGCGCATTAACCCGTTGCCCACAGCACATGAACCTTACATGACTTCAGTCTCATCATCAAAGAAATTTCTGACAAAAAGATAAAATCCACAAAGAAACGTTGTACAATGCAGGATTTTGATCCAGAAGGACCATTCTGCATTCCTGTGGCTCTGGAGTTCGTTACCGACTACCCTGTCCCATTGCCACTGTCATTTGCAAGCCACACTTTTATTTTAATACAGGGGGATCTGACCCAAGTGGATAAGTACCTGATGGGAGGGAACGAAGATGACAGAGCCGGGTTCCTCTCAGCAGTGCCCACTGACAGGACATGAAGCATAAGTTGAAAAATATAAAATTCTGTCTGAACACATGAAAACACTTTATTTTTCCTTTGAGGATGGCCAAACACTGGCAAAGATTGCCCAAAGAAATTGTGGAGTTTCATCCTTGGAGATACTCAAAACCCAACCAGACATGGTCCTGAGCAACCGGCTGTTGGTGGCCCTGCTGGAGCTGGGGTGGGACCAGGTGACATCCAGAGGTTCTTACAACCTCAAGCAGTCTGTGACTGTTGCCTCGCACCCAGGACTGTCTTTTGTCTCGCTGTTCGGCACCTTGCACATCACACCTTTCAGTGGGAGCCGGGAGCCCTCTACTGCAATGGTCAGTCCGAGGTGAAAACGAGATGTCAATTATCTCAGCTTCCAGAACAACTAAGGAACATCCTTTCCAGAAAGAGAGAAAATACCTTCCATGGATTTCCGTGTCCACTTTCCCCATCCAAGCCCTATAATGCCCAACACAATACAGAGAAAAATCAGCCTCCTGGCCCCGTTGCAATTTCTGTGCTTTTCTACTCAAAGCCAGGAGGAATCCTACAGCGTTATGCTAATAGACTTGGAAATATTGACCTGACCCTCACTGTGTACACGCGTCTTTGTCTCACGTCTGCTCAGCACAGGCAGCTTCCAGCTGTCACGTCTCACATCTGGGAGAAATGCAAAAATGAGGCAGAAATGCCCTCAGAGCCCCGAGACCCCTCACTGAGCAGGGCGAGTGGAGAAGAGAATGATGCTGCCACGCAAGGCAAAACCAAAGCATCGGAACACAGTATTCTATCAGGTACATAACACTGATTCCATTTTATCACAGCAGATGCAGAAACTTACTTTGGCAACAATGACACCTGAACTAATGTAAGCAATGGGTATAAACATGAAAAACGTAGGTGTGGTTTTCACTTTTGTTCTCCTCAAACATTTATAGGCGTTCAGACCTGAGGTTTCAGTTCAGCGTTGTTTGGAAAATTATTTTGTCCATGCCTTGGTTAAAAGAATCCCGGTAATATGTTCACATGAAGGGTTTTTACTCTAGTCCATCAGCAAATCCAATACTTGTCTGAGGGCTGTGCATGTAACTTAAAACATACTAGAGCATGTCGGATGCTCTTTGAAAATGGTAAGTCATACACAAATATTGGTGTTTTTTGTCAAAATTTTGTACCTGACTAGATTGGACGGCAGCACAGAAACATTGCTCATGTCAGGTCCTCGGGCTGTGCTGGGGAAGCTCTTAAAGCAGAGCTGAGAGCTTAACTTAGTCTGCTGACAATGAACCGCCAGCAGAGGAACAGACCAAACCAACACATGGAAACGACATCTCACCACAGGCCGTAGTCACAACCCAGAAATTCCTTACGGTAAAACAGCAAAGGCCGTAACAACCCAGCACAGGCTCTGCTGCTGCCCCGGTCCTGCGGGGACCACACGTCCTGCCCAGCTCCACCGCGGCTTTAGCCTGGGCATTTAAAATCTACGGCAATTATGTCTTAATGCTCGTTAACACAACCAAAACTTAGATTTTTTTTTAATGCATTTCATCTACGGCTGGAGCCTGAAATCTGGTTCGTGTGCACCCTGCTCACAGGACCTGCTCAGCTGGTGTAAAATTGATAAAGATAGAGCAAGACTGGAGCAAAGAGGTACAGGAACCCCATGAAATGCTCATGTTGAAATACGCACATACTCTCCAGGCAGCGGCTTGTAGAAGGAGAGGGTGCTTTTTTCTTCTAACATTAAATAAACAACTTCTTTTCACTCTGCCCCTCAGGTCACAGATACAATTTAGTATTCTTATCCTCCTGCATCCACAGGGGAGAATAATTGACTCACAGAGCGAGAGAATGGACTGCATAAGCATATAATTTTGTTAATTTTTAGGTCATTATCTGCTAGTGAATATACAAGCTAGCTGGAGTTGATAAAATACTCTGAAGGTGAACGCTTTTTAAAGTAAGATCTTCAGTGATTAACTTATAAACACAAGTTTAAGCCACAACTTCAATAACGCAAAACTTCTGACTATTACACTGAGAAGTCATCAAGGAAAACCTGCTTCTCCTCAATAGCAGAGACTGAAGAACCAATATTACTTAATAATACCCTAGACCATGGTTACATTCAGAAGTGCTTACCTATGATCGTTTTGGGGGAAAAAACAATGGGGGCAGAATAAAGCAGAAATCAGCATTAGACTCCAGGCTGTGGGGCATTGGAACAGGCTGCCCAGGGCAGTGCTGGAGTCACCATCCCTGGAGGGGTGGACAGACAGATGAGGTTCTCAGGACATGGGGCAGTGCCAGGGGTGGGTTATGGTTGGACTCCATGATCTTGAGGGCCTCTTCCAACCATAACGATTCTATGATGCAGCGATGTGCTGGTGAGCCCGAGGGCAGCAGCTTTCCCGTTTCCATTTATCGTTACTTTTCACCAGATGGCTGCAAAGATGCTTTCCCAAAGGAAAAGGAGAAATCCCGGCCTCCCAAACCCCACGTCCCACCCGGCCCCCTCTCCCCTACAAGGAGCAGCTCTGGGGGTGCTGCTGTGCCACCGCTGGTGCTGGATCCCAAACACCCCTACGTGGCACAGGGGGTTTCAGCCTGACTGCAAAATGCAAACCGTATTATTTTTGGATCACTAAAACAATTATTAATACTTGAAAACAAGCTGTAATCTATTCACATATAATTTCTAGTTTCGCTGTCAATGAGCTAATTTAAATTTTAAAAAAGTTTGCAGCTCCCTAATTAAATTTGCTAAAAGCATTTCTCTTATCAGAAACATAACGACTAGCATAATTAAGTTTTGGCAGTTGCCGAAATATAACAACCTCCCTTATGTTAAACCCAGGATTTACGACTCCACTGCAGCAACATTCAATGCACATCCCAGTGCTCATCTTCAACCACGGCTGACCCAAACACGATCTTCCGCACACTTGCTAGTTCCAACAGTTTGTGCATCATTTTCAGACAAATTTTATGATACTGCAGTAAAACTGACAACCATTAAATGAAGTCTCTGTTTTTACGCAAGCTCACCAGATACTTCACTAAATGTTCAGTTTTAATTGTACTTCATTGCGAATAATGGTGCGAATAGGCCCTGGTGAAAACTTGGTGTCTACAGGGTGTGAGCTGGGCAGATGCTGCCCGGCTGCTGCTGGGCTGGGGATCCCTGTCCCTGCACATCATTGAACCACAGGATTGTTTTGTTTGGAAAAGGTGTTTCAGATCACAGATCACAGAGTGGTTGGGGTTGCAGGGACCTCTGTAGATCCCCCAGTGCAACCCCGCTGCTCACACAGGGTCACAGAGCAGATCACACAGGATCCCAGGCGGGTTTGGATGTCTCAGAGAAGGAGACTCCACACCCGCTCTGGGCAGCCTGGGCCAGGCTCTGGCACCTCCCAGCACACAAGTTTCTCCTCATGTTCACATGGACCCTCCTGTGTTTCAGTCTGTGCCCGTTGCCCCTCACCCTGGTGCTGGGCACCACTGAACAGAGTCTGGTCCATCCTCTGACACCACCCTGAGATATTGAGCCCATTGAGCACATCCCTCTCAGCTTCTCTGCTCCAGCTCAACAGCCCCAGCTCTCTGTGTTTCCTCATCACAAAGATGCTCCAGACCCCTCAGCATATTCGGAGCTCTCGCTGGACTCTCTCCAGTCATTCCTTGTCCTTAAACTGGGGAGCCCAGCACTGGACACGGTCCAACCATTAACCCAACACTGCCAAGTTCACCACTGCCCCCTGTCCTGAGAACCTCATCTGTCTGTCCAACCCTCCAGGGACGGTGACTCCAGCACTGCCCTGGGCAGCCTGTTCCACTGCCCCACAGCCCTTTGGGGAAGTTTTGTGTATTTGAAGCCAGTGATTATGAAGAGGGAATTCCACAGCTGTCAGGAGAGAGAACCCTGTGGCACAAGTGGCATGGACTGTACTGTACAGTTGGACTCGATGATCTTACGAGCCTTCACTCCAGGGGCCACCCATACCCCTGCTTCCCCGAAATGTTCTGAATACACATGCTTGCATCTACACAAAGAGAAACATCATTTGCTTTTGCAGTTTGATGGATTTAACATTTCTCTGTGCTGCTGCTAAATAAAATCTACAAGATAGTCAGAGAAGCCACCATCTCGGTTTACGGCTCAGTGCTGGGGCAGGATGCTGCCTGGTTATGCTAAGTTGCTGCAGGAAACATTTGCAGCCATTTTATGGACAAAAAATAACAGTACAAAAATTGAGTTGACAGTAAAATTTTGATATAGAAATGCAGCTGCTTAAGCACCTTAAATCAAATGACAGCCTGGGTTAGAAGATGCTCTCTAATACTGAACTTCAGGTGATTTCATTCCAAAGGAGGCTATTAACTTCCACTTTAATTTGTAAGTGGTAACTTGTGTTTCCTGAGCACTATCCCCTGATAGCACAAGAATTACAATCGAAATGCGTGATCCCACCACACTCCTCAGCTGTGACAACGCTCCGATTACTCCAGGGCAGCTGATACCCTGTCTGCTCCCCGGAAGGCAGAGCCGATGCATCAACACCGATGTCAATATCCCTCCTTGCCATGCATCTCTGTGACACGGCCCCGTGTCCTTCCCCTCCTGTCCCCAGCTTGTGACAACACCCGTTCCCTCCCCGCTCCCCCATGTGCTGTTTTATGCTGGTGCACACACCCAGATCTGGATCTGATCCATCCTCTGCTTCTGTCCTGCTCTGGTGGCATCCGCCCCAGCCCCTTCTGCAGCTCCGCTCCCACCGCCGCCCCCCAAGAACACTGTGTCCACAGGCACTGCACAGAGCTGCTCCCCGAGCCCATCAACCTGTCATCTTCAGCTGCGCCCATTTCCAGAGAGCATCTAATTCTTGCTCACCTTTCTTGCTCTCTTGACTAATCTAAGTTACAGCTCTCCACATCCACCCATACAGGGAAGGCTACCGGCAAGGTTCTCATCTCGATCGCTGCAACATCCCTTTTGGGACTCTGACAAATGCAAACTCGACCTATTAAAAAACTGCAGCAAAGTCCATTTTTTCGAGCTCTCACATCCATCACACCTCCCTGGCAGTTCTCTCTCCTCCCGCATGAGCACCAAGGCTTCACGAATTCTCCACACCCTCCCCCAGCTAATCAGTACTGGAAAATCATCTTCTGCTGAGATATATATATCTGTAGGAATCACAATTAATACTAATAGCAATAAACAAACACGAAACCTGCAGAGTCACAACCCCAGTGCAACAGGAGATGAGCGGCTGGCTGGGAAGGCTCCAGACAGGAGATGTGTGTGTGTCCCAGCCCCTTATAACAATTAACCATGTCAAAACTGGAGCTACATTAAAACTTGCCTGCAGTGAACTTCCCCGAGGTCCACGGAGCGGCCCTGCCATGAGGACCCCGCTTTGGTTTAACAAATCCAGACCCGGCTGGAGGCCTGGGAGGCTGAGGACAGGTTCCTCGCACCGAGCCGGGGTTCAGTTGGGTTTCACTGGGGTGTTTTACAATGCAAAGCTGCAGATAGGAAGCAGCTGGGGTTTGTTCTCTTGTCAGATGCCCTGGAGCGTGTCTCAGCTCCTGATTAAAATCTAATGACAGCTTGGATTCTTTTTCAAAACTTTTCCGTAGATCTTGATCTTTAGATGCTAGCAGGGCACATTGCAAATTATTAATAAGTGAATTACATTTCCCCATGACTTTTTATTCGGCTGCTCATCACAGTCAAACCTTCAAAGTCCAAGAAGTATAACGATTGAAAAGGGATGGGTTATTTATATAGCTCTATAAATCTTGTCATTAATGACGGTTTAAAGGCAGCAAGTGTATATACAGATCATTTCTCAGACACAGCCAGAAGTAGTCCAGACAATGGCAATAGCATCTCTAATTATGGAACGAGATAAATGATTAATTAAACTTCTTTTAGACGGAAAGTAGGAACAAAATGCTCCCTTTCTCGGGAGCTCGCGGGCCACGCACCAAACAGAGGAAAGAAAAGCCTCAGCAGATAACCCCCCAGCACTTTGTGATGATTTGGAGCAGGCAAACTACACACAGGGGGTTGCAAAGACGGGGAGCGCTGCCACCAGCACCCACGGGTCCCTGCCCCTCACTGCCTGGGAAAACCGAGATGTCGGGACACCCATCTCTATGCAATTTTCCTTCAATACCACCCTACCCGGCCTGAATTCCCAGGAGAACACATTATCCTGTCCTTTGTCTTGCCAAACGCTGAATTAAAGAAATCTTGTTAGTGTCGTTAAAAAATTCGACAACCCAGCCGTTATAAAAGACCACGGTAATTATTGCTGATTTTCACCTTTTGTATAACGAGTCTCTTCATGAAAATGACAAACCAGAGGCTCCTGTAATAAAATCAGGTTGTAACACGCCGCCACCTTCCCTACCCAGGCCCATCAGCTTCTTTTATCGCATTATTTCTGAGTGGTAGATGCACATGTTAATAGCTTTGTAGAGCGATTCATGAAAAATAATAGACTGCTTAACTGTAACAGTGCATTTGAAATGTAAGCTTTGAACTTTCACAACGATTCTACCACAGGAGGAGAGAAAATTAGAAGTTCATTATTATGGCAAAAATGATGATAAGACAAACAGTTAATGTAGTTATTGATGAACCTGGCATTGATAAATAGGCTGGGAAAATGAGCACTGAGAAGGTTTGCATCCAAGCAAGCACTGCCATGGGTAAGCCACTGGGCAGAGATCAATAATATCCAAAATAGATAAGCAGAGATAGGCTGTATTTCCCCACCATTAATCACTTCCCCATTGGAAAATGCCATATTTATCCATGTAAATGCCACTTCAATAAGGCAACGTTAATTCTACACACTCCTTCTCCCCTAAAGCCTTATAGAAGAGCTACACGCACAAACAGCAGCATTCATAGATCTCTCTGAATACAAAGTGTGTCTGTCGGGGTTTTCATTGCCACACATAATTAAAAAATCTAGATCTGTCAGGGCTTTTCCCATCCACAGCAAATTACCTTGAAATATAAAGCACTCCTTTCCACTGACAGCAATCAGTTCCACTACGAACTGGGCACTTTGGTTGCATCTCAGGTTTCTTCTTTTTGACTTGCCGGCAGAATTTTTAGTTTCAAATCGAGTTAACAGCTTGATGTGTAAAATGCTTTAGGGGATGCGGTTTGGAGTAAAATAATTATGGGTTCTTGGTGTAACCAGACGTGCCAGCATGAGACCCTGCTCACACAGGGACTGTCCTCCCCAAGACAACACGTCACACCAGTCTCCTTCTGCCACCTACTTCTTCATCTGAATTACAAAACACGCTTCACCAGGTTTGCAGGTTCTATTCTCTGCCTTTGGGCGTCTGGTTCACATACCCATTACTTACAATTTTTCAAAATTAATTTCAGATATGAAATATTTGACTGGTAAAATGTCGAAACAATCCTTAATTACATATATTTTAAAAAGCGGCTTTTTCTGATGGAAAACATCCCCGTGCATGGTGTTTGTTCAACTTTCCATGCTCATCGTGTACATCCCAGCACGTCCATCCAGGCCACTACTCACACTCTTATTTTTACTTCCCCGATTTGCGAATATAACAAATGGAATACGATGCCCTAATTTATGTTGAACAGCGACATCTCACTCCCTGTTCCGTACACAGCCCTGCCCCTTCCATGACACACGCACCAACCTGCAGAGCTTGTTCTCCCGCAGTGTCCGGTCTGGCTCTTCTGTCCTCATCACAAACCGCTGCCAGGCACCGAGCGGCTGGTTCTCGACTTGTGTCCATCACCACCTGTGACCAAAACAGCGACAAACCCATCAGCCTCCTCAGAGCATCGTGCTGCACTTGTGCTTTTCCTGTGTTCGCTTTCATAAACTAAAGGGCCAATTCGGAGCTGCGGTCTCCTGCTGATGTGCATATGTACAACTCATCCATCATTTCATGTCCTCACTTTGCTCCTTGATTTCACACCCTCAAGGAAAGAAATATGTTGCTGGCCTCAATCATTCCAAACGCCGCACTTTTCTCTTTATTTTAGCATCTCGACAATTAAAATCCTTCTTCAGTCACGACTTAAAATTTAAATTAGAGGTCATTCAGAGCTTATTCTGAGTACTTGCAATACTTCACACCTGTTATCTCTGCAAACTCTGTAAATGCTGTAAAATAAAGGAGGCGCATTTCTGAGAAATTCTCTAATCCAATTAATATTTAACCCCATTATATTAAAATTATGAGATATACATACAGATTGCAAGGTTAATTGCATTTTACAGGTAGGCCTCTTCTGCAAGCAGCGCAATATGTACATTGCTAGAAAAGTGCATGACTGATTATGATCAAAACCAATATTTCCTCTAGTTCAAATTCTAAATACAGTTGGTTTACTAAACGCTTTTTAGAACCCATTTACGCATCAAGCACCTGACATCTGTTTAACGTACTTCAGAGGTGGTATTTTACAATAAGATTGTAAATTTTATTATAATTCTAGGGAAGTGTAAATCTACAAGCAAGGAGAAGCAGGCTTACTCTTACAGAAGAGGTCGAAGTGGTTATATATCACTGAAAAAAACTAACCAGCTTCTCCTGGAGTATGCACAGGGATGACAGCAGTTGAGGGTTGAGTCCAACACCGTGTCTGTTGGCTGCTCCACCAGCCCGATGCCACTTGTCCCCTGGACAGTGACAACCATTTGCTAGACAAGCTAGTTGTAAAAAGTTGGCTGAATAAGTCAAAAAGATACCAGTTCATTCAACCAAAACAGTGGTAAAATTTGAGAACTCTTATTTTCCTCTGCATCCCCGGTTTTGCAGTGACGTGAGTGACCGCAGGTTTGTGTCGGTGTCAACGAGAGGCGCCAAGCCGAGCAGCCACGGAAAGCTGAACAGAGCCCAAGCCATCCCCGCAACCTGCGCTGAAATACAAATACACAAACCCAGAAATAGGGAGAACAGAATCGCTGCACCAAAACCTCCAAACCAGATGCTGTGTCAAGCTGATTGTTGCCTGGAGAGATGGAAGTGAAACTTCACTCAATTTGTGAAGAAAAAAAAACAGAGTTTGTGATCCACGACCCACTTTACATTTCGCACATTCAGTCTCCTACTACCTTTTTACCACTCTTTTGTTTATCATGGTAATAATTAGCAATTCACTGCCTTAAGTAAAGAAAGCATTCATGAATAATAAAGGAGGTCCCTGACACATCCATAACGCCATTAATAATCCTGCAAAGCAGATAGGAGAAGGTCCCTATCCTGACCGGTGGCAGGACTGCAGGTGACAACAGAAACTGTGCAGAAACACGAAATTCAGCTCCCTGAACTCCGGCCGGCGTCACATTCTGTGTAGCAGCAGGTGTAAAGGCTTTGCACAGAAACAGGATTCTGGAGGGGTCTGGTGGGATGGAAACACACTGGATGCTGACAGAGCAGGCGGGGCACGCAGAACCCGCGCTGGAAACGGTGCCGCTTCTCACGCTTCGGGACAGATGTGAAAAATCAAAGATATCCAGGCTGGCAGTGTGAAAGAGGCAGTGATCCAGCACTGCCCCACAGCACGCGCCAAGGCGTTAGGATGACAGACAGGTACTGAGAGCTACCAGAAAAGTCAACTACGTCCAAAAAACACAGAGCGCTGCCCCAGAACTGAATCTGGGCCGCAGGACTCATATCCTCTGATCTGCTATGGTTTGGGAGAAAGAGAGAGGGAGGAAAATCTTCCTTCTGGCTTAGAGCATCACCAAGTTATAACTTCGTGTCACATCATCCGCTCCGCACATCAGCCCTGTCCCTTCGTCACCGCTCCCGTCCGTCCTGGTAATGCAGCATTCAAATCCGCATCCATGCTCGCAGGGTCCTCCGGAGACAGGACAGGGAGGTTTTTAGAGCCTCTCACCTTGCGAGAGCACACACGGCCACAGCACCATCGCATCTTTCGACTGCAAGCTCCCCAGAGGTAGGTGCATCTAATTATGTGTTGTGGACGCGCACTTCGGGGCACTATGATAACAGCAATAAATTAATGCCTGTAAGGTGTGAAAACTGCCGCCGTGCAGGCACTGGAGAAGCGTGAAGACGAGTTATTACTGTCATTATGGTTCTCCGCACAGCGCAGCTATGCAGGGAGAAAAGATAGGGAGGGGAAAGGGAAAAAAATGGAATTAAAACTTTAAAATAGTTGATTTCTAGTTTCTCTGAACAATCACAGAGCTGTTCCCACAAAGCAAAGTCACATACTAGATCTACCAAGCGATACGCAGCGCTCTGCCAGTGCCTCAGAAGATCTGATTTGCTGCTGTATGTTGGTTGTAAACCAGGGCTGATGAGACCAAATCGGCCGGGAATGGGGCATCCATGGGGCCTTTTCCCACTGTCACCTCCCGGCAGCTCCACCAGCTTGGGCAGAGGACGCAGAACACAGCCCCGCGCTTCGCGGCTGCACAAATAGCGGCAACTGGTTCTCTTCAGAAAACACGTGCCAGAACCTTCCACCTGGATGGAGAAGCAGAAAATCAAGGTCTGAATTTGGCAAACAATTTACCTTTTAATTTCTTCTGTATTGGACTGCTCCTGGTAGCTAAAAAATGAATCGCAATGGGCAAGAGAGATCCTGGCTGCCCACGGCGCCGGTGAACCGGCTGCACAAAGGGAAATTCTTCATTTTGTGTTTCCTTCACCCATGAGTAGGATGCAGGAAGCAGAAAAGAGACACACACGGCTCTATTGTTCTGAGATCCGCAGATCCTCACGAGATACCTCTGTCTCGTAAAGTCTCCGAAAAGAAAAGCTCTTTTTACTGTCTTAATTTAACGCCACGTTTAACACAAGCGTTTGGGACGAGAACTGCAACGCTAATCTGGGGGTGATTCCCCAATTAAGCGGCCAGCAGAGCTCCATCCACGGGGATGCTCGGAGACGGACGACAGGCATGACGGGACGCACGAGCGCTGCTCAGAGCCCGCAAACCCTTCTACACTTGTCTACCTCACTAATCCAATACGAATAACGCTTCCCCTGCATTTTCTCATGCCTTCCTTCTTTCTAAAACAACTTGTTTTCCCATCCTGCCCACACCAGAGAGCAGACAAACTGCTTTTGAGTCAGGACCCGGCGCTGCTGACTTCAAGAGAGCGGGCAGAGGGGTCCTGCCCACGCCAGACACCGTGTTGGCCTCATATCACATTTCCCCGCACAGTCTGGGGTGAAAACTGCCGTTTCTGCCTCATACGGCACCATTTCGCCCTCACTATACAGCCCACGCTTGTGTAATACCACTATTTACCTACTCAAGGGGCAGAAAGCAGCATATAATTAAAATCAAACTTTTAGCCGTTGACGGTCAATCCTTCGGCTACAGATTATATTTGTGACGTTCGGCTGTCCAAAATGTACATTTATAACAAGGTCTGCGTACAAAGCCAACTCCCTGCTCAAAGGGTGTGTGATCCTGAGCACGCACCAGGAAAAGGCAGGCAGAAAACGGTGCTGGTTCTCAGGTCTGGCCTGAAGATGGGACTGAGTGATGTGAGCGGTGCCATGGGGAAGCAGGGGCCGCTCTGTCACCTCACCACACACCGTCACACACCCAAAGGGACCGCGCAGGCGCCTTTCACAGCGCTGAGCCCGCTGCAGAAAAGCATCAATGACCACGGCACCTACGGACTAAAACCCGCCACCTCCAGCTTTCTTGCTTTTTCTTGTTTTTTTCTCCTTTTTTTTTTTTTTTTTTAATTTAAGGAAAAACCATTAACAAAATTAAGCTACTTGAATTACTCCAGCTTATGTTGCAGTAACTGTCAGAAAGCAAACGCTGTATGACCTGTAGCCTAGAGGCGGATGTAGCATTAGGACACTAATGGCTGCAAGATGCAAATTGCTGCCGTGAAGTGAGCTGTATTTCCATCTGCCTCCACCTCTGAAATTTCCTCAAACAACTCCATCTGCAAATTAACTGCAAAGAGTCATGCTGCGACCGCTTTGACCCAAAGCTCTCAGAGGTTGTAAAAAGGTTGGTTTGTTTGTTTCCAAAACTGTCACTGAGCTTTTCTTTTTTCTTTTCCTTTTTTTTCCCCAGGATGGGAAAGGTTTCTTTTTTCCCCTCTCCATCTCTCAGGGGTAAAGCTGCACTGCAGTTCCCCGAAGGTTCCCAACCAGACTGGGCTGGACTCCTGGTTGCTATCGCTGACATATTTTTCTGATTTTTTTTCCCAGCTTTCTGGTTCCAAGCACATCGGGACCCTGTGAAGTGCCGGAGTCACCCGTGACCACCAACCAGCGGCACTTGCAGGTACACACAGAGCTGACACTTGCCAAGCAATGCCTGCAGAATCACCGATAAACCGGCACCGTCCCACCACGGTTCACACGTGACACGGTGACCAGGGACACGGGGACAGGGCTCCCAACAGCCGCCCTGTGGGTGATGGGCTCAGACCGCTCTTCGTGCAACCACACGACGTTCCCGAGCTCCGGATGCTCTTGCAGGGCTTCCCCCAGCAGAGATATGGGAAAATCCAGATAGAGCTTGGAGAGCTGCCTGTAAGTGTAGGTGGCCTGCTCTTCCCTTGGTACTGACCCCACGCTGGGGGCAGCCTTTGCTGTCACACGTCGCGGAATCACACGCTGTTGAACTGCGCGGTATTTCGTGGCTGGGCTCTGAAGTATCCTACTGACAATCCCCATTCCCCCCGCCCTTCCCAATGAACACACTGCGGCCAAGCCACTCTTCCAGCCAGCTCGGTCCAACTGGGCTCCAAGGGAGACGGACGGTCACTGAAACGACCCAGCAAAGAAACGACATTGACAGGACAGCCTGCCTTTAGCACACACTATGAGATTACAAGATACCTCTTCCGTTGCAGCAGTGTCATCATCTGTTGGTTGTGCTTGCCAAAGCTGTTGGACATGGCCCTACCCAAGAAGCCCTCATTTATGCACACACAGAGATGCTAACAAGAAGAAAAACCCCGAATTACTTGAGTCCTACAACACTTGGATGAGGCTGGTGAAGCCCTTAGAGACATGAGTCCACAGCTTTGCACTGGTGGGACCTCCCGCTCAAGCAAGGACCAGTTTTGTGACTATAAGCAATTCAAAACTTCAGACTGATAGGAGAAAAAAAGCCTTACAGTTGTACTTGCAGTGTCCTTCCCTAGACCCAAAGGGCTTTTGATTAGTTATTAGATTAATTTCCTCATGCCACTCTAACTACAATGTATGGAGATTAATTTATTACAGGTTTTGTATTAGTCAAAGAGTCTTCAAAGCCATTGATGAAAAAACAGACTTTGAGGCCAATTCCTAACGAGAGCTTATGTCATCTCTAAACTTCTATTGAACTTGCAGGTCCCCTTTGAAGAAATAAAGTATTTAAAAAGTTTCCTAAGGTGACACAAAACTTTCAGGTTTATACTTTTTACAATAAATCATATTTTTCTGCTGAACCCATGTAGAGATCTGAAACTATCAGGCAACAAGTCTGCCTATTAAAGCCCCTGTCTTTTGTTGGATATCTCACTTGCATTAACTAGGAAACTGCTCAGCCCCATTGTCGATAAGATAAATGTGTTCTCCCTGGAAAGTCTTAGTGCATTTTAATAGCAGATTCCACCTCGTAGTTTCTTGTTTCTTTCTAGATTTATCGTAATGGTATCTGCTTTGATGTTCTTTATCTTGCTTTATCCTTTC
The DNA here is from genome assembly GCA_013399365.1 of Pampusana beccarii. Taxonomy (NCBI): domain Eukaryota; kingdom Metazoa; phylum Chordata; class Aves; order Columbiformes; family Columbidae; genus Pampusana; species Pampusana beccarii. The sequence goes on along the minus strand of VWYH01006982.1, from coordinate 169,044 downwards.
TTCTTTAAGGAGCAATTTCTAGTTATTTCTTATGCTGGAACTAGCCTTTATGTAGAAGAAGTCTGAAAATACAAAGAATAAAAGTGTCCAGCCTTGCAGGACTGTGAGCATCTGTCTAATAGAAATATCTGCAGTTTCTCAGAAACAGGCAAACTCCGTTACTGCCTTTCAAGTGTCCCCGGGTTGTCAATGCATTGTGAAACGTAGGCGTAGATTGACGTCTTGGGTTTGCATGCAGCCTCTCTGGGCCCAGCCCCGGGGAGGATGGAGTACTCGTGATGGGAAGCATCTGTAGCTGTAAATACCATCTGTAGAGATACTGAAGATACTTTTGAGCAGCTGCTGGAAAGTAAAAAACAGATCCAACTCTATCCAAAGGGGAAATTTGAGAAGTCGGCATTTTCTACAGTAGAAATAAAATGTGAAAAGGGAAATGGCAGGTGGGCTATACAATTGCTGTCCCAGTATTAGCTACTAATGTTAGTATTAAGAGAACGTAACTTTCTTCTCATAAAATATTTATGATAGAACACATACATATTTATTACTTTTAATCAAACAGAATGAGAAAGTTCTTCTTGCTTCAGCTTTTAGAAACCAAAACAAGTCTGGCTGACAACTGCTACCTGCTCTCTCTCCAGAATTAAAATAAAAAGTTTGGGGAAGAACAAGTGTTCCAGAGGACACAGTTTGGGAACCGCTACCAGACACAGGCTCAGCCCGCCAAGAGGAATTAAAGTCAGCAAATCCGGGCAAGACCTGACCTGGTGCTGGGCAACCTGCTTCAGGTGACCCTGCTCAGCAGGACTCGGACCAGATCATCCAGGGGGTCCTGTCCAGCCTCAGTGATTCTGTCCTAAAGGATAACGAGGGACTGAAATTAGAAAACAGCCATGTGCTTTGTTTAGCTGACCCTATAGACAGACCCGTACAGTATTTGTGCCTCGAGTCCTCGTTCAATCACTGACACACGACCTCAAGCGCTCTGAACAAAGGATGGGGCAGGTTATGGCTTTAAAACCATGCAATATATTCTACTTGGGACTGCAGCGTAAAAAAGGTGACGGCAATTGCTGACAGAGCTCCGCAGCCAGGAGCGGAGTCTGAGCAGACACTGACATTGCTGAAGGGCAAACAGAAATGTGCGACATGGGAATAAAACGATGCAATTTTACTCCCTGCGAGTAAACAAAATTACTTATTCTTAAAAATCAAAAGATAATCACACTCTTTTCAAATGGTGTGAAAGGATGGAAACTGGATCCCTGTTCCTAAGACATTAATCAAATCCAGACTCAATTTAACGATGTTAACAGTCATCCTTAGCTTTCAGAATCATTCAAAGGGCTTCTACTGAAGTTATTTGATCTCAGGCTTTTTGTTCCGTTTTCAGCAGTATTTTAGAGTGTCTATACCATCTGAGAAGTTTCGTGTTCTCAATAGGGAAGGAATTGCAGGACTAATATTACTATTTATTACTTTTTTTTCTACCCAGCCAAACTTAAATTACATGCACAAAACTTCAGGATGATATGAGGCACATAAACGCCCATATTTAGTATTTTGATTAGTCACAGAAGAAAGTAAATCATGAGCTTGTCTATATAAGTTGCCAAGCTGCTGACAAAGTCTTTCAGAAACAACGCTGAAAAATAATGAAGTCTAGTTTGTGAATGAAGTTTGTGTCAAGGTAAGACAGCATTCCCTGCACCATTATAAACAGTGCTTTGATGAAACTTTCATAAATGGTTTAATTTTTCTCTTTTATCTTCTCCTGCACTCCGTCTTTCTTCAGAGCAGCATCTGCAGAGCAAGAGCTGGTTCAGGAGAACTCGCCTTCAGTTAGGGGTATCAGCTATGACCAGAGAGACAGCCAGCCTTGGCCCTGGCACATGGGCACTCCCGGGGACAAAAGGTAACTCAGACACAAAAAACATCTTCATTTGGACACAAATGCATGACCAGAAGGTCCTGGTCTGTGCAAGACTCCCACCATCCTCTGGTGGAACCGCTCTGCTCTGTGATAAGGGCTAAGCATTCACCGGGATGTAACCTAGAGGAGGAAAAACACCCTCTGAAACAGAAATTATAACATGTAACTCCAGGGAGAGGACACTGGGATTCTAGCCTTTCTCTGATCATGTTTATTTATAAATAGAGGTGAACTGCTGCAAGAGGTTAGGGCTTGCCTAGCTCCAGAAATCCTCCAGCCCTGTCACTCAAGAAGCTGTTGGGAAGTGCAGTTCACCACCATTCATTGGTGTTCCCTACTAGTGGTCTCCATCTCCATATTCCTCTTTCCTCTAGGGACTCAACTTCAAGCTTGTCCCTCTGATCTCTGCCACAGTCCTTCCTCCAGCATCTCCTTTTTCCTTCCTATTTTCTGAAAAATTTGCCCTGCCTGCTCTCTGTCTTCCTCCATGCAGTTCCTGAGCAGTGCGAGAACTTCAGAGCCTCACCAGTTTGTTCTTCATCAAGTTCACAGTGTCTTGTCCTGCTAATGCAGCAGGGAAGAGAAGGAGGTACCACAGCAACACTTGGGGACATCACTCACCACATCTGGGGACACCACCCGCCACATGTCTGGGGAAACCGAGCTCACCTGGATTGCTACAGAAGACGAGCGAGCCCAGAGCTGGGGCTGTGCTGCCTTCTCCTGCCTGGGAGAAGCGAACACCAAGCTGGGTTTAGGGCAGAGCTTAGCCAGGTACCAGTGTACGTCAACAGCGGACAAATGGGGAAAAGAAAACGTGCTTGGGCTCACTCTACACGACTATTCAAGACACCCTCATGTCATCTCATGTCCTTTATGAGAAATACACGATCTGTCTTCTCCCTCCACAGGACACGGGGACACAGCCCTGTTTGAGCCTCATCCCTTCCAGCTCCAACACTTGGGGCTGCAGGAACGCTAAGGTGGGGGGGGCTCTCCCTCCCTCGCATTAATTCCACTTCCAGAAAGACAGTATTTGTTGATATCAGAATTACATGCAGATATCACAGACTTTTATTCAGAGTATTAAAGGAATTGCTATAATCTCTCGATTCTTCCTGTGCTACTTATCATACGGGTTCAGCTCTCGCCTGCTTCGTACAGTTGCTGTCTTTGTATTGCCCGTTGTTCAAATTCGCATTCAGACAACAATTAGAGGACCAGGCATTGCACATTCGCACCATATCACACCGGCACTCATTCCTCCGGAAGGCTGGCAGCAACCTGAAGCAGCGCTTCTTTTATTAATGGGAAAGCACTGGAGGGATCCCTGCATTCCGGAGCGACAGCGGGGCTTTGCCGGCAGTCGTGTCTCCTACCACGCTGGATACCCCGCAAATAGAGAACTCAACAGCTCCTCTAGACAGAGGTCACAAAGAAAGGTCCCTGATTTGCATGGTGAGTCTGTTCATCCGTCACCCGCGGTAAATCCAGGCCACAGACTACAGAAGAAATGGGAAGCTGCTTTCTCAGACATACTCTCAGCGTGTGCTTCAAAGCCTCGGTGCGCAGCCAGTCTGGCGCTGTGGAGATGGAGGCTTGCAAAGAACCACTGCGGCAGAGCAGAGAGCCCCGCTTGAAATACCAACAGGAAAAGCCTGCAAACCCATCCCTCTCCCATCACAGGCCCCAATTCCTCATCCCACCTAAAGCTGAGAAGGAAGAAAGTACACGTTGAGAGAAAAGATTCCTTTGAACGAGGCAGAACGCGGTTACAGAGAGATGAAGATGACGGCTCATGACAAGGGCACAGCCGGCAAGGCACAGTAACTTCAGGAACAATGGACATTTCACAGGTATTAGATCTGAGCACAGTCGAGGCTGCTGGAAACTTCAGTACAGACAGCAGGTGAAAAGGTGCCCAGGCTTTACTGGAATTTTTCTTCCTGTTATTTTACTGATAACAGAGAACAGGTGGAAGACAGCGGAAATAATGAAGAATATCCTGACAGAACAGGGAAACTACAGAAGTTTATAACAATTGTGTCATCTCTGCTTCCCCACAATCAGTCAGTATCTTCTGCTGAGCGGACTCTCAGACAAGCATTTCATAAACCAGATGTGTGTTTGTAGATCCAGGGAGCGACAGACGACAGGACGAGAAAACACTGATTTTAAGGGGATGGTACCTGAAGGGACACATTGCATGCAGTCCTCTTGAGAACTTTAAAATTAAATTTCAATACAAAGAGCAACCCAGCTCCCCAGCATCCCAACGCAGCACAGCCCGGAGGAGAGGGGGCTGCTGGGCACGGGATAGAAACCGCTTTTCAGCAGGGAACTGGTCCATGCACTCGAGTCTTTCTGCAGGTCAGACACAGAGGGAACAAATTTCAAGACCAGTTAATTATGATAATGTAATTAAAGAACTTCAAAGGGGTATCTTGGCAAAGGTATATTTTCCTGAACAGCGCCATCCCTAGAAGGGGTCAGCAATAGGGAAGGTCAGTGGAGGACTGTAATCATGAGGAAGGAATCATTGGTCCTGAGGGTGGTGAGGGCCTGGCCCAGGTTCCCAGAGAGGTGGTGGCTGAACCATCCCTGGAGACATCCCAGGCCAGGCTGGACGGGGCTCTGAGCAACCTGAGCTGGTGAAGATGTCCCTGTCATGGCAGGGCGGGCACTGGGGAGCTGGGAAGGGCCCTGCAACCCAAACCATCTGTGATTCTATGACTATATGGTCCATACATCCATATCAGACAGCAATATTGGCACTGATCTTGATTTTTCACCTCCATCAGAGTTAAGAGCTGTTTTCCAGCCCTCTCCTGGAAGCTACTGTAGGACTCCCCGGAGGATCAAGATCGAGAGGCCGAGCACAAACCACTCTCCCGTTTCACCGAACCTGCTGTGTTTACACGCTTCAACGACCTACACCACAGTCAAAACCGGAAAGGCAAGACAAATGAAAACCTCAGAACAGAAACAGTCCGTTTGTGTTCGGAATCGCTCCCCGTTCGCGGCGCAAGCCCATCGGGCCCATCACCCTCCTGCAGAGCCCGCTCGCAGCGTGGCACCTTCTGCAGGGCAGCGCTTCAACACCGGTGTTTCCAGGTAGAAAATATCTCCCCCCCACACAGCCCAGGGCAGCAAGGGGGAGGCAGCAGCAGAGTGAACGTCACAGGGAGCAGAGACTGCAAAGCTGCTCCGGCACAGCAGTGGCTTTAGAGGCCAGGTCTGAGGTGCAGAGTTCCATTATTATCAGTTGCTATCCTCTTTAGATGATTCCAAGCAAGACAACACATCAGTTGCTGCAAGAACATGCACTTTTTGTTTTCTTTTTTAATGTTCTCCAGCTGCATTCTGGTTTTACTTAAAAACTACGGCTGAGCAAAATGTGGTAACATCCATGCGGAAAGCAGGGAAAAAAAGAGGAGTGAATACCTTTACTGCTCTAAAAACTTCTCGATGTCTCTTCAAAACCTTTTTCGGAAGTATTTGCTGGTGCAGAATCTCCTACATCACGTTCCCTGGTGTGCTGTAAGAGTTACACCTGCTTACCAGATTAAGAGTTAATTTCAGATAATTTGTTTTCTTTCTGAGCAAAATGGTTGGGAAACGTGCTTGGCTGGGTCAGCTCTTCCTGCAGCTCAAAAAGCCAGATTAGACTGAAACTCCAGTGCTCTTCTGCTTCCATTAACAGATTACTCATAGTGGAAAGATAATTAATGCAAAAATCATTTGTACTGGTAATCTTGTCAGGGAGCTACGTGAGAGTCCTAAAGAGCCTTTTATATAGACATGGGCCTGAATTGAAGATGCATTTTGGCTCAGATAAATTTATCTTTCTAAGGGTTAGATGCTGCCTACTTCAGCAAATATAGCCGTCTCCTCTCCTAAGTATTTCAGTAGCATGCAATTATAGTTACTGTAATTGAACAATTAATGTCTCCATTGAAAATGCCTACTTAAAAGCATTTTATTTCCCTCATAAATTTGGAGTGGGTCAAAACCCTCGGCAAAGGTTGGAGGGTGTATTTTAGCAGCTCCCCATCCCGCTCCCATCCCCAGAGACCAGTTATTATGTGAGGATGGGCACTGCCTATCGAAACAGAACATTTTGGCAATGATTAATCATGTTCTTCATACCACATCCACCACCTATTATCATTAATATTTGCAAATAATACTGAAGACTTTTGTCCCTCTCATATATAAGCAGCTTTAATTATAACATCATTTATTAATAGCAGTGCTAATAGTACTATCATTACTGTATGATTTCTTACTCATGTATGAAGCTTACTATATAGCAAATACCATCTTCATTCTGGATGCCAATTAGCTCCAAAGACAACAATTAAACATATTTACGCAGATTTATGCAAGTACTGAAACTCATCCCCACACGCAGGCTCCATTACATTTTAGGTTCCTATGGCTACAGCTCATACAACGTGTGCTCAGCTTCCACGACATCGACTGCAAACAACTATCACCAGCTAAACCAGCCCAGATTACCTCAAGACTTCATTTTTTGGTGTAGTTTGCAGATGCCATCAAGTCACAGATGCCGGTCCTTGAAGAGGCTGAGATAACCCAAATCCAGCCCGCTGCCTCAGGCAGAACCGACCACCCCCAGGCCCCACCACCAGGATGTGTTCATGGTGACATTCGTGGTTCAGATCACATGCAAACTGTCTATACAGCACCAACTTAATCTAGAGCAGGGGGTTTCACACCTCACTGCACCGCATCTCCTGTCATTCACTGTTTTGTCCTACTCGGCTGGAAGACACAGAAATAATACAGATGTTTGTTGCCTTTGACTCTTCACGTCACCAATGTCTTGCTCAGGCATACAAATACTCAATAATTATAGCTACATTATATTAAACCCCAAAATATTTCAAAGCAGCTGCTTTTGCCTTTTTTCCAACCCAAACCAGCCAGCACAGTCCTCTTCTTCCCCTAACTCTGCTTTCCCTACTGATCCCCACAAGGATGAGATTTTACTGGAATTCTCCTCAAAATGGCCCTGAATGTTTTAGGGCGGCCCATGTTTCTGAAACACGGAAAGTAACGATTTAATACTGAAAGAACGAATAGCACCCAAATCCCAAAGAGTGAGGCAGGAAGCAGCCATGGCCAGAAGCTGCCCAGCCTTGGGAACACAGCTGGACGTGCAGGGTCAGCTCAGCCTCTGCTGGGGCCTGGCCAGACTGGGCGAGGTTGTCCCATCACCAACATCAACTGCCGTGTCTCCAGTGCACACGTTCAATTTGGATAGGAACATGTGAGAGAGGAGCTCAGAAAAGGGCAATTACAGTTCCTGCCTGGATCCTCCAGCTTCGGACTCTTCTGAGCCCACCAGTGTCATGGTGGAATTCACCAGATGGCACCCGTACAAGGCAGAGGAAACTTATGGATAAACTCTTCTCAGGCATTGATAAAACCTTGGCAAGAATTATGAGGAGCGGCTGAGGGAGCTGGGGGTTCAGCTGGAGAACAGGAGCTGAGGGGAGACCTTCTGATCTCTGAACTGCCTGAAAGGAGCTTGGAGCCAGGGGGGTCGGGCTCTGCTCCCCAGGAACAAGCGCCAGGAGCAGAGGAAACGGCCTCAAGTTGCACCAGGGGAGGTTGAGGTTGGATCTGGGAACAATTTCTTCCCCAAAGGGCTGTGGGGCATTGGAACAGGCTGCCCAGGGCAGTGCTGGAGTCACCATCCCTGGAGGGTTGGACAGACAGATGAGGTTCTCAGGACATGGGGCAGTGCCAGGGGTGGGTTACGGCTGGACTCCATGATCTTGAGGGTCTTTTCCAACCAAAACGGTTCTACGATGAAGATCCAGCCCAAAGTCTGTGCCAGCACGGCGAGCTGGGTCTGGCACAGGAACGAGGACTTGGGCAGGGGAACCAGTGACCAAACACAACACCAGAAAGTACAGGAGGCTGCAGGGAGCTGCAAAAGGCAGAACCACCACAGCACTGCAGCCTTAGGTGGTATAAAGGAGCTGCTGAGAAAACCCCTCTGTATTTCAGGGTATGTCCCTGCAGAGTCACCATCACCCACGGGTGCTCAAACCGAGGCACCCAGGACAAAGTCACCCCCGTGACAGCAGCACCTCGCAAAACCCCAAGGGCTGGCTCCTTCCCATCCATAACAATTCTCCTTCCCAAATACCCGTTACCTAATGTCACCGGTACGCGAGGCTGTGCCAAAAGTACGTCTCTTGGTTTACCTACAGCTTGTGTAAAACTACTGGTTTATTATTCATTAAATGTCTAAATAAATAACGCACTGCTGCGCTTCTCTGTGTTTTATTTTTTTGTAACTTTGATACGAAAAGTTAAAAAAAAAAAACCAAACAACAAACCTTTTACACATAAACCTAACTGGATATTTAATCCTCTTTGCAAGCTCGTGTATAGGTTTCATACCCTGAGGCTCTGGTGCATAATTAACATCCCCTGCTCCCACCATGGTTTGCTGGTAGAAAAGGTTCTGGATGTAATCAGAAAACACCTTCTCTAATTTTAGTATGCAAAATTCTAATTACAGTATGAATTTTTTATTTCTTAATTCTTTATCATTTTTATTCACCCTCTGGGTACTGAAATACAATTAATTCTGCTTTATTTTTTTTTCTAATAGATTTATGCGTATTATCATATATATTAAACTTTTAGTTCTGTAACTTTTTTTCATTTTTATTGCTTCCCAGACTGACAATGTTCACTTCATCAAAAACATGTAATCCCTGAGCTGTAATCAAGACCTAATTGCACATTTTTGTGTTATAATAACATGCATGTTGTTCATATTTTATGAGTGAAACCCCTGTTATGCTTGTACAACTCAGAGTAACCTCCCGGACCGCAAGGCGATTCCAGGCTAAGGACCAAATTGGTTGAGTCCTTCAGGTCCGTAACTAAACTCCTCAGAAAACCATCAAGTCCAAAAGCTTACATTCCTTATATTTTTTTCTTCCTTTTTGAGAAAATCCCTAGTTCAAATAGGTTTTTCCCAGTTCAAAAATAGATTTTTTTTCTTTTATTCAAAGCTCAAGGTACTTAAAGCCACAAATTAAATTTGAAAAGGTCAAAATGAAACAGATTAATCGATCTTCACCATTATCATGTTAATTTACTGATAGTAAAGATATTTAAGATACTGACCTTTCAACTGGGCATAGGAAAGTATTTGTTTATTCAAATACTGTCAACTGCTCAATATTTTCTGTAAGGTGGAAACACCTATTGATCCCACAAACTGCCTTCACACAGAGCGCTTGCTCCGTGGAAAGTCACTGATCTACTCGGTTCAAACACCATTGCACTGAGCTTCATCTGCTTGCAACTTCATCTTAGAAATTTTACTATGCATATCACTATTATTTTTTATTTCTGCCATTGGATCATACTTTTTTAAGCACTTAAGAATTTGGAAAAAATAAGTCAGTTTTTTTATCGTACGGAGAAGAAAGGCAAAACTATTCTAGCAATTGGTCTAAAACCAGACATTGTGTCACTTGTAAGGGAGGACAAAGGATACGGAGATGTCACTTAACAGCTCTTCTCTTAACCATTAATTTATCTGGAATGTACATGAACATTAGGAAGGGGAAAGTAAGACTGGTGAGCGTGTGGTATCTGCTGTGCCTATTGCAAAGCCATCATCCCTACACAAATAAACCCCAGGACATCACTTGTAACCCAGGCTCAGTTTACATCAGTATGTTATTTGCCCCACCTCACCGCAATTTTTGCTCAGGTATCCTCGCAGCTGCTGAAACGCAACCACAATTCAGGAGGTTAAAATATTCCCCAGGTTATTGTGGTTTATTGCTGTGACACCTCCCGGTACCACCGAGCACAGCCCGACTGGTGGCTGTAATTAATTCAGGCACTTAAAGATACTGCTGGTCTAAAAAAAGAGAGAAGAAGCAGGAAGCCGCCCTGAATTCTCAACAAGCCGCAGGAGCTCTCAGACATACTGAAATTACACAATATTCACTTAGAAAGGGTTTTTGGTAAATCTCTGCACAAGGAGCAGGGCTGTGCTGCAAAGGGCACGTCACCAGTTCACACTGGAAGCTGCTGGGAGCGGGTCTGCCCAAAATCTTGTGCTTTATGCACAGAGAGCTGAAAGGATTCAGTGACTTTGGTGCTCACCGGTTGCTTGCTGGGGTTAAACCCCAGCAAATATCAACTGTAAGGGACAAGGTGTCTCCCACTTGCTGAACCAGGCAGCTCCTCAGTGTGACATAATCACCATTCGTGAAGTTGCATGTGTGTAAATAGATTTATGTAACAAAACCACAGGTTTTCCACACCCTTAGAAACAGAGCCAGTGGGTTGGAAGAGGAAGAAATGGAGTTGATCAACTTTCTCAGAAAGAAGCAGCTGGAATCAGAAGGTGAAGTTTGGCACAGCTGCCTGGCAGAAACAAAAAAACACCACAAAAGAACAAAAAAAACCCGAAATGGTGACTTGGGCACGAATACTGTATGAGATGATTGAAAAATGCCAGAAAATATTTGGCAGAGATCACTTGTCCTGAGCTTCAGGAAAGGCACTGCTGGAGCCACTTTGCTTTGAACCATGGGGTCAACACCGATGACAATTGAGCCAATTCCTCTGTGATTTCCAGCTGCAGGAAACCCTCCAGTGCATGTTTATCCTCAACAAACCTCACGACCAGGTGAGCCAGACCCTCGCCTACATTCGTGTTACGCTATCGAGTTACACAGCACCTGTTTTCAAAGCCATTCCTCTCCACCTGCTTTATGAAACACAAAGAATTATTACAAGTGCTAAAACCAAGAGGGAAGTCACTCCTAAAAAGACAGGCAGACATTTAGCTCGTTCTTCCCCTAGTTAGGAATGAAGACCAGAATTAGAAGAGCCATATGTCTTTCTAGGAGACAATTACAAATAACTTTGCTTTTGCCTGATGTTTTGATCTGGAAGGACAGGAAGAAAACTGAACACCCCCCGATGGCGCTATCCTTGCTATGGGATCACCACCTTCTCTACCATCCCCAATGTCACGTCAAAACACCTCACAAGATCCTACGCAATACAAAAATACGTCATTCTGCTGATTTTCTAAACAACAGTGGAATAAATAGGCTCAGAAAACCAAAAGCATTATTAACATCACCTTGCAAAGTTACAGAATTACAGAGCTGCATGTGATTTTTAAGACTGTGGACTGTTTTTCCTGTTCGATGTTTTCTTTCACACACGGTAGTCTGTTCCTCGATGTGCTGTGTGCTCACCTGCACAGGTCCTGTGCCCACCAAAGACCAGTGCTGGCTGATCCAGCCCACAAAGGGCACCAAACAGTGACACGTCCCGAGCCAGCATCAACCCCATAGCACAAACCACTCCTGCTAGTGCTAGTCCAGCACATTTTTTCTTTTTAATTCAGTAACCTAATCTGCGTTCCTAAGAGGCACAGATAAACATTGATGTTCTGTTAGAGCAATATTGATAGCTCGTGCAGTTGTTTGCTTAGAAAATCCCCGAAATCACAAAGTCGATCGCAGAAATCCACACCCAGCAAACCAGGCTGCTGTACGGAGAAAAGAAAGAGTTTTGGAGACAGGACCAGAACAGTTTGCAAGGTTCCTCAACCCTGCTCCGCCAGGTTGCTGCTCTCACTGCCTTGGAAGCGCGGAGAAAAGCTGGTTTGTGGTTTGCTTGTGTTTCAAAGGACAAAGAGAGCCATCGAGATAAGAAGACTGAACATACAAAAGAAGCCCTCCTGCCACTGACCTGCCACTCTGCTAAACCAGGCCCAGCGGAGACCGGCTCTGCCAGGACAGGCTTTGGAACGTGAAGGACGGAAAACAGCACATCTGAACGATGGAAAACAGAACTGACAATCCGGAACGCAGTAAGAGCTTAGCACAGGTATCTTAGGTCACCTCAGCTTTTCACAGACTGAGTGGAAGAAACCTGCCCAGAAAACAGCGGAGAAATTCAGGTTTTCCGCATGTGAAAGGAGAGGAGAAACCCTTAGCTTTGTTACACTAAGGTAAGAGGAACATGTCCAATAGATTATTGGTATTTTAAAAATTATTTTTAGCATAGGAGAGGGTCAGTGTCCAGACTGCATCCCGCCCTTCGAACCGATGCTCCTGCAGATCTCCCACCTGCAGATGCTCAGCCTGCTCTGGCAGCCGCTGCTGGGCTCAAACACCTTTCTCCCCACTTCTGTTTTGTGAAAAATCTCCAACGCTGATCTCATCTAAGTATTTTTATTCTTCCATGTTTGTTTGTATTTTCATTCTGTACTCACATAATCATATTTCCACACATTTCACATCAGCATAATGCATGAATCATATAATATCTATTCGGCATTATTCCTATTGTGTTCTCTAATGGAATTGGTAGGTAAAATTATTTCCATTCACTAAAGCAAAAGCTTCCAGCTCGTGGGTCGCCTTCCCGCAGCTCCTGTGGCTCCCCAGGCACCGCCTGGGTCTGGCAGCCCCGATGACAAGTGGCACTTGTCACTCCAGGAGTGGTACCGCAGCCTTTCTTAACCTCTTTTCTCAGCAACACCACACCTGTCAAGTGATAATTTTTACTTCTTCACAACATAACATTGAGAAACTGCACAGGAGACACAACACCCATCCCCAGCTGCAGCTCAAATCACTGCCCGGAGGGGGATTCCTGAGCAACCTGGCATTTCATCTGACCCCAGCCCACCTCCGACACCTTCTGGCCTGGTGACAATCCTGGTGGAGTTTCTCCTGCCCAAACCCAACCACCGGAGATGTTATCCCAATGGGCACTACTCCCAGCGTTACCTCGGAGGACGGGATGTATCGCACACCTCAGCAGAAAGAGCTGGTTACACCTAAGGGCTGAAATGTTATTAATAAATAAAGCTCTGTGTGACCATCCCGACTCTCCACTGAACAAACACAGCCAAACTGCTCTAAGTACCTGCATGGCACCCCCGGCGCCAGCAGAGCCGTCACCACAGGACACACAGACACAACTTGTCTCGGACAAGCGTGCCCACACGACGCCATTCACGTCATCTGGGTCAGCCCCAATCCGGTGAACATAGGCAGGTGGCACAAAGAAACACCTGAGCATATTTGACACGCTGGTATGCGACATTTCCATACTGGCTTTAATCCAGGTTTATATTGTCCAGCTACAACGTGCGAGCAAAGGGACGGGCACAGCCGGGCTGGGCTCTTCTCTCTTGCAGTGGCAGCACTGAACCGCTGCCCAACAGCCTGCCTTCAATAACCTGTGTCTAGTTTATCCAAAATAAACCATTAGGCTTCACAGCTGCATCCTTAGAGCAGTGAGAAGCAGGGGGCTGAGCTGGAGCTGCCGCCCTTGGGGAGGAGACACACGAATAACCTCAGCCATCCATCAGAAGCTGCGGCGGCACAGAGCCCCAAACCCACCGTTCGTCAGCGCTGGAAGTGACAGGCTGGGCCCAAACGGCCAAAACCTGCGAATACCTCAGCAGGTGAGCAAGTATTGCAGAGGGAGGGAGATGCAGGGAGAAAAGGTCATAAAAACACAGGGAGAACACAGGCTGCCACCGCGGTGCCGATGCAGGGAGCTGATGGGAGAGTGACTCAAATGTTAATTTCCTAAAAGACCTGGGAGTCTGTTTGCGGTTGTCTCGTTAACACACTACTGTGTAGATACAAATTAAAAAAAAAAATACGTTTTGCAAATGAAAAGGTGCCTCAGGACACCAAGCAGGCGGCATTACCCACGTATAATACATTTTGGTGCGCTCTGCGGCTGAAGGGGCTTCCCAAGAACTCGCGACACCGAGTGCCTTTGGCTGCGGGGGCAGCGCAGGGACAGGAGGTGCCAAGTATAATAACAATTAAGGTGATGAGCGCAGAGCGGTCAGTGCAATCTGCTCCAAAGCCCTGCTATTAAATTAAGATTGAGCTCTTTGTTTCATTTAAAAACGCCACGATACCGGTCTCCATAGGGTTAACAAAATATTAACAAAACTCCAAAAAAAATGTTTAAGAGGACAAATAAAAATAAATTAAGGATTGAAAAAGCCTAAGGAAGGGATCAAAGCCATTTTAGACCGGCCCCAGAAGAAGTGGAAGCTGTTAGGGCTGTTACAGACCAGAAGCACGGGTCACGCAAAGCAGAAAAGGGTGGCACAGATTGGTTTGTGCTGGCTGGAAAAGTCCAAGTGAAGGGACTTAACTTCAGCCCTGCATAGCCAGGGAACTTCAACAGCTGTGGGGCTTCCAGATGTGGACATCACTCAATGTATTTTCCCTGGGAGTCTATTCCAGTATTGATTTGAGGTCTGCTATATTATTACTTGTTATTTTTAAAAGCTTTTAATCCGCCCTTAAATCTCCTCTTGGCAGACAGGAGCTGAGCAGGGATACAGCACCGCCTGTCACTCACGTTCAGGTGAAGTACTTGGTGTGGCAGACCTTGAACAACACTAATCAAACCCTAAACCTTCCATTTCCTTCCTATTAAATCTGCATTTGCTGGGTACACCGCAGCGAGAGGCTTAGACAAAGGTCTCCAAACACCGAGCTCGGGGTGGGCCCATCCCCACAGGGCATTCCAGGAGCATCACAAGCCCACGTATTTGTGAAGAAAACCATAAAGTATGATGTCCAAACTACCCACTTTCCTGCAATGTATCGGTAGAGACAGCGAGGTTTTCCAAAGCCCGAGCCAGGGAGTCACAGAGGTGTGAGCTGGGTCAGACACAACCAGGTAATAACCACAAACGCAGATGTGTAGTGTAACACCAACAACGGGGTGAGCGGTTTCCTTGGCTCACCAGCAAGGGATTAAGAGGAAGAAGATGGTGGAAGAAGATGGAATTAGCAGCTCATTGGCATGGAAGATGTAGCAAACGGGGCAAAATCCCAGCACAAGTGAGGAGATGGTACATGTTAGACTAATACCACAAATCCTACTTTTCAACAGAAGTATTTTGTGTAGTTTTGTGTTTAGCTCCTTGCTTGGTTGATGGCAAGCCAGCGCAACAGGGAGGTAAGTGCCGTCTCACTTATGACAAAATATTGGAAGATTCAGTGAGAGCACACGCAAAATTAACTTTACAAATGAGATGGATATGGGAAGGCCACAGGGAACAGCAGCTCGACTCCAAAACCTGCAGCGCAGCCACGGCATGGGAAGGGTCTGGTTGCTCTAGCACCTGCCGTGTCAGCCCCTTCGACAACGCACAGAAACATTGTGGTTGGAAAAGACTCTCAAGGTCATGGAGTGCAACCATAGCTCAGCCCTGGCACTGCCCCATGTCCTGAGAACCTCATCTGTCTGTCCNATATATATATATATGAACTGAAGGGAAATTATATGACTGGCACTTCACCACTGAGAAGTGATCACATCTCGGTCTCCGTGCTGGACACTGTCCCTGTGTTCCCTCCATTCTAGGGACTCACTAGGGCCGTATGGATCTATAGGAGAAGCCGAAGTTGCCAGGAAGAGGCTGAGGGGCAAAGCAGCTCCGAGCTACTCACTCGGTGAGTGCCGGCCATGAGGGGAATGGAAAAACCCAGCACAGCTCTGCAAAAATCCCGTGTATTGTTACAGTATAATAATATGTGGTCACAAGAATTATACAACCCCCAGAAAAATCTCCAGATTGAATCAGGGGTTTACATGACTTGATTTAATTCTGGCTGTTTATTTCTATCTATTATTGCTAGAATTAATTTGATTTAATTCTGCCTCCTCCGAGCTTGAATTTTGCAATACCATTAACGCGCTTCTAATGCAGTTTTGTGCAGGTCCAGTATAACACCTTATCTAATTCTAATTAACAACACTCAGAAGTATACAAATTCTTCTGTATCCACTATAAGCAGCCTAAAATGTAATGAACTTGTGAAAAACCCGGTGTAGGTAATTGGTTGGTTAGGGCGGTGTATTTCACACGGGATGGCAGGATGTTGGCTACAGAAACGGGACACTGAGCTCAAGAAATTAATGGAGTTGGGGGGAACAATCCATAACGTCTGACTGACACACCAAGGTACACCTCCTTTATTAGCAGAATCTATACCGAAATGGAGGCCAGCATGCTGATGGAGAGCTTCATTAAAAAATAGTGGCAGTCCTACATTATCTAAATTACACTTAGATCCATGCTTAATTGCATTGGATTAGCCCAAACAGGAGTCCCCTCTCGGAAAATAATGAGCTTCATACCTGACACCGGAAGAGACGGGGGTGGATTCAAGAGTGCTTTGACTCTTAATCAGGCAATTATATTTGCTTCCTGCTCCTGAATTAATTAAAGAAGAAAACAGCTACAGCGTTAAGACACTTTTACAATAAAACCAGATTTGTGAGCAACTGTAGAAGGCAGAGTGATCCATACAAATAGGAGATTTTCCCTCCTCCCAGACCGGTGATGGGGCTCCCATCAGCAGCGCTGGTCCAGCCCGGCCCCATCCTACCTGCTGGCACAGGGCTGGTAGGAAAGCCCAGCAAAATTAAAACTGTTTGTATTCCTAATAGGAAAAAAAATGAAATCCTGCTGCCTTCACTGAGCTCATTTTGCCCATTCAGAGCCCTTCACACATCAGCCAAAGCCCAGATAAAACCACCGCCCAGGTTCGAGCTCTCAGCAAGCCAGGGAAGAGAACACGAGGGTGTTTTTGAATGAGCAGCACGTCCATTGAGCAGGTGACGTGCACCACACACCTGCTGATCGCTCTGCACGTGTGCTCATTAACACAGGCACGGCAAGGTGGAGGGAGCAGAGCAGCGGTTCTGCCCCCAGTTTACACCCCGCAGGTAGCGGGACACCACAGCCCCACTGACCGCCGTCATCGCCACGGGAGGAAGCTCAATACAGGCTAATCCTCCTCTTTATTTAAATTATACCAATTGCTTTGATTAAGAAACATCGTGAGCACTTCATTGCTTCCATACACGGTGACCACAGGGGCTCTGAGCTGCAGGGATGGGCGACAACCCCTTCCCCAGCCCAAGACCAGCTGAAATCACGTTCTGGCACATTCTCTTTGATGGGATGGATGTGCACACCTCTCAGGGGACACCGCTCACATCCGGGGTGACAACAGGTGAGAACAACACAGCTTGAAGGTTCAAAGCCAGCAAAAGTAGCTCTCTCTGCCCTGCCCGAAGACCGTAGGTCACTACGTTCTGCTGCTGGGCCACTGATAGTGTCCAGTCCTAGCAGAAGACTTGAGGTGGTTCACTGCACGTGGACAATTCATTCACCCCCACCAAAATGACATAAAACAAGACAAGAGGAGCACTGGGAGTTCCCAGAGCCCGGGGTCCCCGTGAGGAACCTGCTTGCAACCCTTCCGAAATCACATCCTGCACACCGGTGCTGCCAGTGCCCAGCCCTGCGGGCAGGAGCACGCTGGAATGACCGAATCACCGGGCACGCAGTGAACCACAAAGTCACCAGAAAAGCCCAGTGAATCCACCCCGCTCCCAGAGGCAGGCTTTTGGTGCTGTAAATGTGCCGGTGTCAGAAATTTCTCTGTGGCTCTTTGGGTCCGAGGGGTTTTTTAACGCAGGGTCTCGTGCAACAGTGCAGCATTAAGAGCTGGAAGAAGCTTCATCTGAAACCCAGCCTTAATGAGAGCAGAGCTGGACCACAGCATCAGCATTTGTGTTACAGCCTTTTAAAATTAATGCAAATTAGCTAGTTCTATTATTCCATCTTAGGGCATGTATTTCTGCCAGTGTCAGCCACTGACAACTACAGGGAGCAGCAAAAAAACCCTTGTTACAAACACCCACCCATCAGCCAGAACGGGCAGAGCAGAGTGCCCAGTCTCACCAGAAACGGTGCCAAAAATGTCCCAAACAGTCATTGCTGGCGCCGCGGCAGGGATGGGGACATCGCAGCTCTGACCACGCTCCCCAGGGCAGGGTCGCTTGCAACACCATCTATCAGGTGTCAGATTCGCCGTGTTGGTTATTTACTGCTGCTCCTCAGAGGCGGCTGCGTGGCAACGGCTGCAAACCGCTTCTCACCTCTGCAAACTGCAGAGTCACTGGTGCAAAACAAAACCACGGACAGGAACACTGGAGTGACACGCAGGGCTCTGTCTGAAGGCCTTAGGTGGATAATACCTGCTCGAGTTACATTAATTAAAGGAAATTAGATTGGTTCCCACTTTTACGTATGTTGACAAAAACATTTTGGCAGCTGCTAGTGAATGGAAACCAGTAACATCCACACAGCCACCTTATAGGCACTGGAAACCAGTAACACCCACACACACCCATCTCACAGGCACTGAATACCAGTAAGAGCCACACACCACATGCCGAAGTTCTGGTCCCTTAACAAGTCATCTCCTAACAAGTCACCTCCAGAGACACCTTAACAAGTCACGGCTTAACAAGTCACCTCCAGAGACTGGATTCACAGGTGGAACAGCACCCCAAAAATGTCAGAGTGTAATTTCGGGACCAGGGCTCCCGAGGACGTGCAGAACCACCCCGGTGATGCTCCCAGCAGAGCGCACGGAGGGGAGCGGGCAGGCGATGTTTGCTGGGGCGCTCCAGCGCCAGGCGCACGGCTTGAGCCTCTACCATAAATTATAAACCCGCATACGTGCGGCGGAGAGGATGACCCATTAGCAAACCTTTCCAGTATAGATAGCCTCCCAGGAGACAGGGTTGTACATTATTCACAGAAATAACCCTGACGGCACGAAGATTTGTAGAGCATTTCAATTGCCCTGAGATAATTAAGAATTTGCTCAGTGAACAAAACTGAAAACCTAAAAATCACAGCAGCTGAACAAATTATTCCAAAATCTGCCTCATTTATTTCATGGTGATGTAGATTTGCAGAAAATTAACATAAGATGCAACTTCAGTAGTTTATGTTNAAAAAAAAAAAAAAAGGCACCCCAGGGATCTCCTGGAGTCACCTTGCACAAATCTCAGCTCCTCCACTCCTGACTTCTGCCCTCAGCCATCCCTGAATGAAGTTTCACCCAATTTTTGTCCCATCTCTTAAAAAATTACCCATATTGGATCAACAGCACAGCTTTGGTAGTAACTGTACTCAGTGTGCACTCAGTCTGCAATCATCTCCAGTCTCTGTGATCAGCTATTTTTAATACCACCAAAATCCTTTTGGTTAAAACCTGGCTTTGGGTAAGCGGCTCCCTCCCTTTTAAGGCAGACTTACCATGCAAACCACACAACCCTGTCCCAGACGGTATCTCATCCAAGGCCGTGTCATGTTTCCAGGTAGGTAACATGAAACTACAGATCTCGCACTGAATTCCCGAAAGCTGCTGCCAGGAACTGCTCAGCAATACATCCCGTGCCCTTGAATTTCACAACAGCTCTTATTTCAACCAGGAGTGACACCTGGCTTTTAACTTCATGGAATGTGTACGGACTTCACAACGATCCCAGTGACCTCTGTTTTACGTATTTTTTTTCTGAGAAAGCAGCAGGTTTTGCTAGAAGTGGCTGTTTTCTGTCACAAAGGAAGCCGACGTTCCAGCTTCACGAAATCGAGAGCTGCCTCACGCACCCAGCACACCGACAGCGGATCAGAAGTGACCCCATGGCGTTTCCAGACACCTCCAGCCTGGAGACGGGAAGGGAAGATGGGGGAATTAAATTCATATAGCAACTCAAAATAAAAATGAGCCAAACATGGGGTGCTCCCATCAGGAGCATCCCAGGGAGGAGCACTGGGTCTTAATCTGTTTTTTCAGAACACCGTTTTCAAGGACACCCTCTCAAATGGCTGTTCTGGCACTAAGTCAATAGTAGTACCACTTCTGATGTACCAGCTCGCTTTCTTGGGGTGTCACACAGCCCATGGTGGCCGTGAGAACATGGGGATCTGCAGTGAACCCCAGGGCATCCCGGGGACTGATGGCATCACTGCTCCGAGCCCAGCACAGAACCACAGAATCACACAGGATGTCAGGGGTTGGAAGGGACCTCGAAAGCTCATCCAGTGCAACCCCCAGAGCAGGAACACCCAGCTGAGGTCACACAGAGGTGTCCAGGCGGGTTTGAATGGCTGCACAGAAGGAGACTCCACAGCCTCCCTGGGCAGCCTGGGCCAGGCTCTGGCACCCTCACCAGGAAGAAGTTTCTTCTCATCTTTCAGTGGAACCTCCTGTGTTCCAGTTTGCACCCATTGCCCCTTGTCCTGTCACTGGTTGTCA
>VWYH01006982.1:74328-148833 GCA_013399365.1 Pampusana beccarii | reverse complement strand
ACACAATATTCCAGATGTGGTCTCACCAGGGCAGAGCAGAGGGGCAGGAGAACCTCTCTGACCCACTGACCACCCCTTCTGATCCAGCCCAGGTCCCATTGGCCTTCCTGGCCACAAGGGCCCAGTGCTGGCTCATGGGCACCCTGCTGTCCCCAGGACCCCAGCTCCCTTTCCCCTACACTGCTCTCTAATTGGTCATTCCCCAGCTCACACTTACACCATCCCACTGACCCCAGCACCGCTGCATCGACCTTTGGGGAATCTGCAGAGCAGTGAGCTCCAGTAAACCCTGTCAGAATTAATGGAAAAGCAGACACGCTCATTACCACCCTCCCCCAAACGAGGGCTGGCTGTGGCGGCGTTCCAGAGACACCATTTGTTGTCCCTGTCTCCACACAGAGCTGAAGGTGGGTGATGCAGCGGGACATGGAGATGTGTCCAGATGCAGACACTGGCTGCCCGGCCAGCCCGAGCTCCCATGGCCACAACAGCAACTGCAAACCAGGAGACACGTGCACCCCGCACCCACGGAGTCCCATCCTCCGAGCAACAGTGACACGGGGCAGACCTTAAAAGGCAAAACTCTGCAGAAAGGTCCACTGAGGCACCGCAGTTTGTTACAGACTCGTCACCGATCCGCCGCCAGCTCCAAGGAGCTTTAATCCTCCTGTCACCGCGCTGCTGCTCATTTCCCTTATTGTGCTTGGACACAACAGAGAGTCTATCAAAACCAAGAGTAATTAGTGACCTGTTAAGCGCCTATAGGGTCACAAACCAGCCTCCCCTGACCTCACCCAGGGAAGCTGTCCCAGCAGGGCTGAGCTCAGGTGCAGCCCAACAGCTCATCCCATGCAGCCCAGGCTCCTTCTGACCCCTTTCCCCCAACAGCTCTCAGCATCCCGCACACCCCAGCACACCTGCCCTTGGGGGATTCTCCATGATGTGCATCTTCCCACCGCAAACCTTGAGATCCCAAGCGCAGACAAACGTGTTCGTGGCTGTGAGAAGAGCCAGGACGGAGCCGGTGCTGCAGCAGCGCTGGGTCAGCCTGAGATGGTCCATTCTCCACCCAAGGACAAGCCCTCACCCCAACACTCGTGTGCCAGGCTATGGATCAGCATGCTGGTCGCTGCAATACTCCTTGGCTGTGTTTTGCCTGAAGTACTTGTGAATGTACCTGCAACAGAATTACTACAGTACTGCAACGGGGTGGAAAGCTGTCCCGTAACACCCATTTTCCACATGAGTTTTTACACATGCATTTCGACATTGAGACAGCTATAAAAATATAAACAGAGATATAAAGCTGATGTAAAGGTTGAGGTGATGATGTATTCATCAGGTCACTGTTAAAATAACCATTGTGCATTTAATTTTAAGAGGGACCACAGAACTTCCTTTGATTCGCCTTGTTAAAAATAACCCCAGAATGGACTATCAAGCCCAAATTTCACAACAGTTAAGCTGGTGCACCAGTTTCAGACACCACCAACACCCTTCCAGATAAGGGGGCTTCGAGACCACATCATAAATTAGTAACAAAGGATGGGAACGCTCTGCAACATCCATTAGACCAAAATCCAGGCACCTGCTGCAGAGACAAGGGCGGTGGGGCCCTGCAGAGCAGGGAGGATGCAGGGAATTGCTCCCACCACACACTTATCTCCTTCAAACACATCTTCCCAAGTAGTTTCAATTCCTTTGAGAAACCTTTTCACAATGCAGAAAAAAACCAAACAAAACAACAAAAACAAACATGAAACTCAAACTAACCAAACAAAAAACCCACACAAACAAAAACCCAACCAACAACAAACAAACAAAAAAATCAACCAAACAAAAAACCCAACCAAACAAAAAAACCCAAAACCCCCAGAAAATTACAAAATAAAAAGAAAGTGATAGAGGAGATAATGCTGCTGTTGGCCACAATACTGCTGGAAAAGAAACTCGTTGAACAAAACGATTGTCAAGCAGACATTTGAGCTTCTTTCTTTGATGTAAGTAAATAAATCAATTAATAAATCTGGTTTCAGAAAGTAGAAATCCCCGGGGTTTTCAGGCATCAATGATACACCACAAAAAGACCGACTGAATTCTTGAAGCAAGTAAAACCCTGGGAAATTCCACACCTACTGAATACAGCCCTTAGCCACTACTTGCAGTGAATTTTGATGTTTAATTTCAGATACTGGAGAAACTGAAATTAAACATCAAAATTCACTGCAAGTCCCTAAACGAGGGTGAGGTCATCTCCTTAACTAATTTACTCATTAACATTCATCCATCTGGCCCAGTCTGCAAACCCAAGATTGCACTATAAGCCTCTCTTTCTCCCCATCCGCTTTCGGCAGAAGCTTTGGTTGGTTCCCACAAGTGTAGATGCTCTCAGGAAAGGTAACGTGTCTGGATATACCTGTCCTCAACAGGTGCTCCAGGAGAGCCTTCGGGATATTTTAGTAATTCATTAATAAAAAAACCCAAGTTATCTCGGCAAACCCTCTGAGGACCTCTCCAGCATACAGAGCGAGTTAGTGCTGGTACAGGCCTTAAACCTCCCTCCGTTTTGCCTGTAATAATCAAATGTGAAGCTCTGTCAGGTAGAAGACTTCATATTAAAAAGATGAAAACTAATTTCATTCCGGCATTTTCATTATAAAAATGTAATATCGCAGCAATATTCAGAAGAGAAGACGCATAATTTCCAGTAGAAGAGCACGAGAAAGAGAAGCCAACAACACCGAAGCCTGAGAAATTCCCCGGTGAAGGCTGTTCCCCAACTCATCAACATGCACACACACTGACCAGATTAACAAAAAAGGAAGATATATCTGATTTTTGCTAATCAGTGCTAAAGCCACAGAAGGTTAGCATTATAAATAGTTCATTACGGCTGGGAAAGGCTTATTGCCAGCTCACCCGTGCCAGCGGCCACAGCTGAATGATGAAAACACAACTGCTAATCTGGTTAGTTCAGCCCCGGCCCAACCGCGCGTGGTTAGTTGTGATAACAGGGTCCGGGACACCAGGCTGGGACCGAAACGACACAACGCAGAGGTGAAGGAAAGTTGTGCTGCCACTGGATAAAAGAAAACTGCGGGGTTTGCACTGAAGTAACTCCACGCAAGTCCCGCTGGGATGAAGGGCTCCGGGAAGATGCTCCGGGCAGCACCGAGGCTTTGAGGGATGACGGAAACAGAACAAAAAAATCCCTTGTCTTCCCTGTGCTCTACATGAAGCAGCTCTTCCCATCTTAAAAACAAGCCCAGGCCCGTCCCTTTGCGTGCACTGCAGATTTTGCCAGCGGACAGGCCTGCCTCCATAAATTCTTGCCACGTATCTGGGGGGAACCTGGGAATGTGCACATCCAATGAGTTTATCAGCTACAAAATGGTGAGCCGTGTAAAAGCACAACAGCACCATGTAGCCTGACAGCCGAGCAGGAGCTGTAGCTTTGGGCCTGCATTATTTGTCCTGCTTTTTTGTTTAGGAGGAACACAGACGTGTCATCCTCACATCAGTACCGCACATACGCGGGGCAGAATCCCCCGGTTAGAGGCAGCCAGCCGGAGCACCGAGATCACAACCCCGTGGAGATGCTGGGCAAGATGCTGCCACAGGGACCAGAAACCAGACGCAGCTCCCACCAGCGACCAAAACCAAGAGCAGCTCCGTGTCCCTCAGCCAGTTTGGCTGTCCATCCCACCACTGCCCTGGACCACCCGCTCTTATGCTAAACCGGGTCAAACCCTGTTTTTTCTTAAATATACAGCAATGCCCAGAGAGCAGCCGTGCCCAGCACTTCCCGGCTCTCCAAGAGGAAGGGCCAGGGAAGAACAACAGGGGTTTCCAGCGGTCATGAAAGGTACAAACCTGGTTCCCCAGGGACGGGGTGGGGGCAGCGGGCTGGAATTTGCAGCAGAGATTTGACTTGGTCAGATGAAGAGCTCCTGGGACTCACCCTCCAGGAGGAAATGTGAAGTTAGAGCTCCAGCAGAGCTGGAACCCGCCTCTCACAGGCTGCCCAGGGCAGTGCTGGAGTCACCATCCCTGGAGGGGTGGACAGACAGATGAGGTTCTCAGGACATGGGGCAGTGCCAGGGCTGGGGAATGGTTGGACTCCATGTTCTTGAAGGTCTCTTCCAACCACAATGGTTCTAAGAGAAGCTGCAAACACTCCTGTGAGCAGTTTAAAACTCTTCACTTATCCAGAGTTGCGGCGGAACAGCATGGCAAGCAGCAAACCCACCATTTCAGAATCATTGTCATGATTTAGACGAAATCAAACTCTCAGAAAACAAGCCCGTTGGCCGCCTAGGAGCACACGAAGGACTCCTGGCAAAACTGAGAAGGCTGACGATCGCATCCCCCCAATTGCGGGGGAATCAAGTGCTGAACTGCGGAGCTGACGGGGAGGCCGAGCAGATTACGCCGTCGTTCTGCGCTCCTCCAAGGAGGAGGATTTGTTGCCAGCCATTTTCTAGGATTTAATCTGTTCCCTCTACTTCCCATGGTAGACTAAAAACCAATTAATGCCGAACAAAGTGGTGAAATTTATCTCAAGTTTTGCTTTGATGCCAAAGCACTGAATCCAAAGACTAAAACGACGTGGTTCCAGCTCCCTCGCCTCACCTCGAAAGGGCAGGATGGAAGGGAATTATTAATTCCACCTCCTACTGCTTTCAGCACTTCAGGAGGTTATTCCCAGCAAGGGAGCACTAGGTTTTGAATCTGCTTCCAAAAACTCTTCGGCTGTCAAATTCCTCAGAAAGATGTGTGTTAAGAATAAAAACTTCCCAGGAAAGCAAGTGAAACCTTTTTAGCGAAGTGACAGAATATATTTATTTTTCAATACTAAAGCCCTAAGACAGTGACAAAGCCACAAGGGTCAGAATTAAAGCTAGTGTTCCTCCATTAAAGAGAGCAATGTTTCTTCTTTGATGTCTCTAAAGATGCATAGTTAGTCAGGCATGCGTCTTTCCAGGCCATTCTTTGCAATGAATTTTTTAAATTAGTCATTGAAATCCCAGGCAGAAGCAACGACTAACCACTTGGATGTACGGTGATTTTAAAAGCAAAATGCCAGATCCACATCTATTAGTATTAATTCACATCACAGTTCAAATGAGGAGTACTAACTATAAAGCTGTTTCTGTAGGAACTCAAAGGAAAACAAAAGAGGCATCTTCAGTATAAAAGGACATTGATTTCCCCAGTACAGATTATTTCCCTTCCTTTGAAGTGTTTCCTACCAGCAGCAGATTCATGGATTAACCTTTGGGAATACACCCAGACACCCCACCCAGCACAGAGCCGGCTTTGGAAAGCCACCCGCACCACGACTGCCCCTTGCCGGGGGGAAGAAAATCAGAGAAGCCAAGCGATGTTCTCGGAGCTCCTCCTGCCCAGTGACTCTGCGCTTGCAGGGGGGCGAGGGCTGCGGGTCTGGGGTCCACAGGGCTGGTTTCACCGAGTGAGGACACGGCAGAGCAAGTCAAGCCCTGGAGCAATAAGCCAGCCATCAAACCAGCTCTCCTTCCTGGAAAAACCAGCTCTGTGCAACCTGCAGCCCTCGGGAAATGAGTCCTACCACAACGTGAAGCACCACGGTTCCATCTCTTTTTCCTCCTCCAGCCTGTTCGTGATTGCACACTGAGATTGAAGATCTTCTGCAAAATAGATTGTCATTTTGCCTTACTTGTACAGAGCTGGGGCAATGGGGTCCTCATCCATCACGGAGCTTCCCGAGCAGCAGGGACTTAAACCAGCGAGCAGCACCCATGCCCCCAGCAGCCTTGTCAATGGGGAAGAAAACTCCAACCCACAACCAGCCCTGCAGGCCCCCAGCACCCTCCCCAGCCCTTTCCTTTTCCCCACTCCCCTAAACCAAAGCCGACTGTTTAGTTCCGAGGCATTTGAAGCCCCACGCAAGGCAAGAAAGCAAAGCCCAGAGCCTGGAGGCAGCTCTGCCCAGCGACTTCCAGCCTTGGCACCCAGCTCCTGCGGCTGAGCTCCGGCCTTCAGTCAGCGTCCGCAGGTCACTACTTCTGGAAGGGACGTCATGAGCATTTCTACAGCTATTAGAAGTGTAAAACAGCCACTGCCGGTGGAACAAACGGAGCCCACAACAGCAAAATGTGCTTCCTGAACAAGTACAGCCAAAAGTAACACGAGGAAATCAGCACAACCGAGACGCTGCAGCAAGGAAGAATACAACAGAAATTGGTTAAAAGTGAGCTTCTCATGCAGCATGGGAAACCAAGTAATAAAATGAACGCCAAGACGAATCGGTTGTGAAGAGGGACATTTCACTGTGTCATCTTGGTTACGTAAATAAATCTTGTGGCTGCGGTTGTGTCTGGAACTGTGTGAACATCAGGACTCTTGCTGCAAGAGCAGCTGTGACACTGAGATGCTCGAAGCACATACTGTTATTTAATTCACCAGCATCGCCAGTCAGATGCTTTTGGGTGATAGTCTCAAACGATTTAAGACTGTCAAAGGAGAAAAGAAGAACCTATCACTAAAACAAAGGGCCAGAAACATATGGAAACAGACACGAAGAACTAGGTAATGTAAGATAGCGAGTGCAACATCTAAACTACTGTGCCCCGTGAAGCAAGACATGGGCAAAGGGGAAGCCCTGAGAAGAAACAGGGATTTGTAGCACAGTATTTGTGACATTCCACCAGCACCGTTACAACCCTTCGAGCGTTCTGCACCCCAAACAAAGCAGGGCAAGGCAGCTGCTGAGTATCAGGGGGGTCTTTGCAGTTCCAAGGACAACATATGAGGACTCCTGGCACCTTCAGTCTTTTGAGGTTCGAATCCAAACAAAGCTACAAAGTCAAAATTAGGATTTGACATTTGATTAGAGAAATACCACTTGCCTGTTCATCAGTTGTAAGAAAGCAGGCAGCTGACTCCGTGCCATTCCTTTGCAAAGAGACTCGAAGCCATCAAGAGCCAAGTGACTCTCCCACTGGCCTGTGGCTCCTGGAGAATTAACAGAGTCACAACCCAGCTCTTACAGCTTGCTGTGTTTGCCTCAGATCAGCGCAAGGCCTACAAAGCAATCCATTTGAGTCACTCCTCCCCACAGCAGAATGGGTGGGGGGATCTGGTTCCCTTTGTTTCCGCTGGAACCCAAACCACAAAGGGGACTTTTGGGATCATCTTATTTTGCATGAATATAAAGCTTAAGCCAAATCATGACAGCATCAAAACCAGATTGTTTCTCAGACTGGTGTCCTATTAAACTAGGGAAAATAAATTTCTTAAGGGCCAAGAAGTCTTCAAAATACCTTGAGTAGCTACACGATCACCTTTGTCTTAGCTGTCAATGCAAAACCCGCACAGTTACGGGCAGCACAGAGAATCCGCGTCTAACTCTGAGCCTACAAACTTCCTGTGTTTGCACCACAGAGAAATCCCAATAACCCCCACATTTCACAGGCTGATGCCAGTTCATATGAGACCAGTTGTATTGTTCTCTGTTAAAACAAACAAATGAAAAAAGCCAACCACAAACATTACCAAGTGGTAAGTGTTCCACGATCTGCACATTTACGCATTAAAGAAAGCCTTCATGTCAGAATCTTCACTGCACTCACCAGCGCTGATAGAAAGTCAATATTCTCCAGATGATAAAAAGAATAAAATAATAATTATGAATGTGTGCTAAATTAGCTAAATTATTAATGTTGTCATTATGTCTGGGGCAGTAATAACAGCAATTCCAGTGAAGATCCATTATCTACAAACCCCACAGGATCGGGGAGCAGGCAGAGAGTTTTTGAGATGCTTTTCTCACAGCCTCAGCACTGCAGACACGTTTGTTGGTGACTGAGGCTGCTTGTCCCCCGGCTCTAGCCAGACAGGTCTCTTTCAGACTCACCAGAACGACAAATTCAAGAGCTGTTATTGTTGAACATCCAGCAGGAACGACTGTGACCTGGGCAGAGCTGCGTGAAGCCACTGATCTAATTCTGCTGCCCGACGGCCCCAAAGCTCTGGGCTGGGTTTACCCAAACTCAGCCTTGGTTCAGAGCTGCCCTCTGAGTACAGGCTGGACCACAAACCCTCCTGTTATCTGTGCAGAAACCATCGTGACGCTCACCACGTCACTCCAAACCTGCCATGGCATCTACCAGACGTGTTCAGACCAACACAAAGGACACGATTTCCAACCTGCACCTTGCTGCCTTCACGTGACACCAGAGCTCCTCTGTGTACGTTGCTGTCCCGAGGATTCAGAGCCGGGCGCTTTGCCCCAGTCCTCCCAGTGCCCAGCTGGGTATAGGCTGCTCTGGAGCCAGAGGAGCAGCAGGGACTCGTATCAGCGTTATTGGCCCATGGCTGAGTGGCGATGGATCAACCCCATCAGAAATCCCCCGAGTTGGCCTTAGTTCTCTTCAGATTATGTAGCAGGGACCCTGTTCAGTTGCAAGTGTGACACCCACAGAGCTCATACCACGTGTCACCTTGGTCAAAAGACACCAATACATTTCCCCTACAAGGCCCCGTTCTGCAGCAGACATCTGCAGGTGTTAGTGCAAAGATGAATACAAGACCAGGTAGTTCCATACTCAAGAGATAACACACGACTGAGCCAGGAACTAAGTGTCCCTTGAGACCCACCACCCGCTGCAGGTTTGTCCTGGAGTCACTGTGAGCAGAGCCGCTACAGGTACGAGCACCAGCCCTGGCCCTCTGTGACCCGTGGGTCCTGTGCAGGGACAGGAGTTGGACTCCACGATCCTGGGGGGTCCCTTCCAACTGAGGACATTCTGTGATTCTCTGCAGAGCTTGGAAGAACTCCTCCAACAGCAAATCCACCACGAGAACTAACACCATCCTACGGGGAAAGCACCGCAATGACTAAGTGGATGTATTTGGCAAGTTATTAATTGCGCAAGATTGAAATTGTTTATCTACTCCTAAAATGGGAGTAGATAACCTTATATTTTACTCTAATCAATTCAAGAGTCCTTCCTGTTCTTGAAGGACTTTATGGGCAAATGAAGCACAGCAGTAATTTCCCAAGAATGGCTATTTCATATATGGGGTGAAACTAAAAACAAACAAAAAATCTAGCCATTGTAGAGTCCAGTAAGTTCAACCAGCTTTAGACCCAAGACCTAAAAAATGACCTTGTGCCCTTTCAACTCTTTCAAATTGAGAGAGCACTGACGACCGTGGAAAACAAGACAGGTCCTCGGCAGGTTGCTGAATGCGTTAGAGAAGTTAGTACTTGTTTTGTCATATGATTTTGAATGGCACACATGCCAAATACAAAGACTGAGAGGATTAGTGGGATTAACTGATTGCTCTTCTCAACCCAACAAAACTTGGTAACCACCTCCCCGTTTGGTGCTGAGCCTCCCCGAGATGGGACAACAGGGTCAGAGACAGGGAAGGCAATACTGTGTTGGCAGAACTCTTACCCAGACCCAACGCGGGGGCAAAGCACACGGAGGACGGCTGACCCACCACCTCCAGGACCCCCCTTCCCATCCCCATCGCACCAAGATGTGTGGGTTCTGCTGTGTGCGGCTGACACTGCCAGTATTTCCAGGTGAAAAGCTGGCAAACATACAAAAACCCAAGAACTAGTCTGCATATGTGATTTCAATAAGTAATGTACTGTAAGAAATAAATCAAACAGCCTGTAATGTTTAATTTATTAACCTCGTTTCCGCTGGGAACAGACATGAAACCAATCGCGGTTTGATTCATTTTGTGTGTTTCTATCAGTCCACCAACAGGCGGTGGAAAATTCCAGGCAGTGTGAAAAGGTGACGGTAACGACTTGGCAGCGCGATCCTGCAGTCTGTCCTGCCATCCAGCTGGGGCCGGGGCGGCCAGCGACCCAGAGAAATCATCCGCCGGCAGGCACCGCCGTCCGGGGCTGCGGGTTTTACGGGAATGCCGTGCGGATCAAGTACAAGGGATTCCCACCAGCTCTGCTGGTGCAAAGCGGCTGGGAAGCCAACTCTGGTGGTTAAATTCAGAGGGGAGCCTCTGCTTAGGCTGGACTTAGCAACAGGAATAATTAAGCTGGATATCCCTGCAGATTTTTTTTTGGTTAAAACACAGACAGTGTTAATATCTATTAGTGGGATTTGCCCATACTCCTGCATGCTTTGCTAGACAGGAGGAAGGAAAGGATTCACACAAATAACTGCAGATACATGCTGCTGCTGTTTGCATCGGAAGGGTTTGTTCCTCCTGGGAAGAACCAGGCTCCTGTTTTCACAGCAATTCCTAACAAAAATGCTTTAAATTATCCCACCAAGCTGCCTGTTTCTATCGGGCTGTCTAGACCAGGGTGAGAGCAGCCTCCTAATCTGGCACTTCTATTTTTCCCAAACCGGTCAGTCCTCCCTCTGGGCATGCACTGGCCAGTCTGCCGTGGACATCATCGCAGCAGCAACCCCTGGAAAGACCACGTGAGATGGGAGATATTTCTCCCCATATGCAGTAATACATCACAAACACAACGATAAGGAGATAAGAGGACAGAGGTCCAAAGAAAGCCGAGTCAGCAGGAAGTGTGGGCAGAGGGGTTGACCGTGGTCACCTCAGGTCAGCTTTGGCGAGACCAGAGCTTGTGTTCCCCTCCAGAGGGCACAGGAACATCTCCAATCCCACCACACACCACAATTACCCTCCTGCAGCCCACCTGTAGTTTACAAGGGATGAAACTAAAGCCACCAAATATCAGCAGGCAGATCCCAGCCTCACTGATGTCCAACCACCAACTTGGTCTTGGTGGTCCTGCCCTCCAATTTGTCTATCAATACCAGTCCTAGATCACAACTCCAGCGCCCACCTTGCTGCAGCAAATCTCACCATCAATGCAAAGGCAACAAGAACAGAAAGGCACATTTTAATAATCCCTCTGCAATCTTATGCTGAATTAGTTACTGCAAAACCATCATCTAGTATTTTTTTCCCCTCTTTCTGGTCAGAAGCCACAATATAAATGTTTAATGAGAGCAATAACTTTCCTATACAATTCTTACCATAGAAGATGCTTATTTGTTAAGAGAGAAAATTTTACATCATCTTTTAAAGGCAAATATTAACAAAATAATTACTTGAAGCTGCTGATGCCTAGGGTTAGGGTCGCCTATAATCTTCTCTCTTCACTTTCAAAGAGCCATTTCCTCTCTACGACAATTAAATTCCAAGCATCACAGGCAGCACAAATACTCTCTTACTGCAGACACCTTTACAAGCGAGGCTCACCAGTAAGTTAGTGTTAATATGCCACCCTGTAGACACAGCAAAATCAATCTTTTTCAAAAATTGGCCAGCAAACAACATCAAATGTCACAGAACTAAGGATCATACAGAAAGACAGAGGCAATCTCAGCACACAGAGCTTGTCCCTGAACAGCTGGGAATCGAAGCTGTCGTTCAAACCCCAGTTTCACTGCTTAGCTCTGCTATAATAGTAACCAACCTCTTCCCGAGACCTCCTCTGTCGTACCTTCCGCTGTCACTCCAATATATTAGCAATTAATAAAAGATGCTTCAGACAAGGTCAAGTGACAGGTCAATTTGGAACTGGAGCAGTCACACATCATTTTGCAGCACTTGACCTCAAAATCCCATTGCTATACAACAAAACCACCTATCGAGGACACAGGCTGAGCTCCGCAGAAAGGCTGCTCTGCATCTTCCGACTCCCCTGGGGACACGGGGTCTCTTTAAAAACTCCCCTTGCCCCCCATTAAGCCTCAGTGGTTAATTACCCTGTGCCTGCAAGCAACCCAGCAGAAATCAAAAACGCAGCACTTGGGAGAGACCCTCACAGGTTTGGTGGTGGTTTTTTGTTTGTTGTTCATTGTTTGTTCTTCCTCTCACCCCCCCAAATTCTGAGCATAAAGATGCACAAGCTACGTTCACAGTTACACAACTTCCACTCAGTTTGGAGAAATTCTCCTTCAGAAATAAACAAAACCATTTAAGCGAGAGGTGTCCGAGCAATCCATGAGCACGGAGTGCATGCAGTGGGATGTGTAGCGTTCTGACAGAGCCTGCATTCGATAAAACTTCCTGATCTAGCAAATGGTCTGTCATAATAACGGCTTCAAAAAGAAGCAGCAGCTGCTGAAGCGTTAGCTGTAACTTCACAGTCATTAATGAGCAATGTTTGCCTGGGACTTGATCCAGAACTTCGTTTTTCTTTTTATCTGAAAGTATTTGCCTGGCAGACAAATACCAAAAGAGGGAAGGCAGAGGAGTTTACCAAGCATAATTCTATATTAACAATTTTGGATTATATTGAAGTAAAGCCATCTTGGACAACATCAGAAAGTATCTCCTCCAGTAATGCAGTTGTTTTTCTTAAGAAGTTCCTGATATCCTAAAGAAATTTATAAATTATACTCTGCTCTCACCTAGATCAGGATTTAAGGTTTCTCACCCCAAAGAGAGAGGTTTTTCCTATTTCTCAGCTTCCCCGTGCACTTTTTCCACCTGCCCTGTAACCTCAGCACCGCTTTTCTTCCTCACTGGTTACCTCTGACCCTTCCATCGAGGCAGCTGGGACACACTGGTCCGGGCAGCCCGACGAGCAGCTCTGCAGCCGGGCCTGGGCACAGGCAGGGAGCATGGGCTTGCTGAACAGGACTGGGAATTTGATGTCATTTGCAGAGGTTTGTGGTGGTTTTGGGGGGTTTTTTGTTCGTTTTGTCATTTTTGTTTGTTTGTTTTTTAAAGAGAGCCCTCAACAGCCAGAATTTGCAGTGAACGCCTCAGGCTCTAATTGAGCACCTCTTTCACCGAAGTAGAGACTGTTTGAAGGTCAAGCTTAGCCGCGGATGCTAAGAATAAGCCCCAGATCTCACTACTTTCTACTTTTCCTTGGCATCTTCTGCATATTGTCCTTGCAGGAAGGGAACCAGAAGCAGCGTCTGACCCCGCTGTTCCTACTGGACACCTCTGAAAGCAGAGAAGCACCAGCGAGCAGGTACAACGGGCTGAACTAAGACAGCAGAGGTCACACAGCAAGCCAGAAACACATGCCTTGTGTTGGTAAAACTGCAGAGAGAGTTTCACAGCTCATTGCGATTTAAAATTGCCAGTTTGTGACTCGTGCCATTATTCCCATTGCCCTGCGTACAACCAGGGAGACGCGGGCACAGGGACAGACGGACACGAGAGGACACGGCAGGACTCACACCAGCAGTCCCAGTACCACCCCAGGGTGACTGTGGGGGACCCAACCTGACCCGGAACGGTGATTTGTGATCAGAATGTAAACTGGGTCAGGTCTTCAGCTGCTAATTTTTTCACCTGATCAACATTAAATCAATCATCAGACTTGGGGCTGGGAAACAATTGCTCAAAATACTCATAGTTTCAAAACAAAGTCGAAGGATATTCTATAGCATTTTCAGGAACAGTGTTTCCCTTCTCCCCAGACAGGGATCCTGGTACCCTTTCAGACTTAAATGCCAAGGCTGTATTTCAGAACAGCACCTGCTAGCAATGTTTCTTGGTTTCCCAAGGTAACTGAGATCTCATCTGTTTGAATAGCATCTGGCACTGCCAGGGTTAGTACAGAAGGAGATGCCCTCTTGCCGTAATTCCTGAGGTTTTCCAGAGCATGTTTCTGCCTTCTGGGAAATCTGAATTTCTGACTCCTTACGTAAATGTTGATCAGGATTCACATTGTGTTTTTCTACTCCATTTTCCCTCTGCAAAATGATCAGACATCATTAGGTGAGTATGGAACAAAAAAAAGCACCTTGAACTTTAAAGGAAATCCATAAACAAGGGAAAGCACTTTCCACTTTTAGCATCAAGAAACCATGGAGCAGAAGCCAGACTTCACTTCAGGATCCTCAAGATAAAGTTAACAAGGATTTTTCTCGTTGCCAAGAACAGCTCCAGGGACTTTCTGCCGTGCCCAAGGTCCCCACACTGTGCTCGGCAGCGCATCTGCAATGGGCCACAGTACAGAAGATACAGGATCCATGTGCTCCAGAGATGGTCGGTGCAGCTCATGGCATCCTCAAGGAAAAACCTGGCACAGTTGGACTTCATGATCCTAAAGGTCTTCTCCAACCAAAACGATTTTATCGTTAGAGCTCCAGCACTCACTGAAGTGTTTGAACGAGCACTACCTTCAAGAAACAATATCAAAAAGAGCAGAGAACAGCACGAGACCATTCTGCTGGCTTGCGGCAGCTCTGTGAAAGGCACCACCATCGCAACGACTTGCCCAAGAGCCATAAAAGCATAATCTTTCCGACCTGTAAATGCCAGTTCTGCTTCTAACTCACCCACAGGATTCCAGCAGAGGCACTGGGGGTGTTTTGCAGGACAGCACTGCAGGTTAGAGGAAAAAATACAGGAACCTGGTAAGAAGAATAAGGATCCAAAACTAAAGAGAATTTACCTTAAAAAGCATTTCAGAAAGCTGCTTTCTCCTCAAGCATCAAGAAATCTTCCCTGCTTGTGCCACCACCTTCTCGACCTGCAAAACCCCTGCAGTGACAATCTGCTCACAAGGGGTTTTGAATCCATCCTCCAGCTCCGAGTTATCCCCTCCCCAAACCCTCCGGGCAGATCCTCCCCCATCCCTCTGGTGTCCTACACATGTGGGACCTCATTAAAGTGCCTGTAGCGCAGGACTCAGACCGCCCCCACAAGCAGCCAGCCCAGGACGGATGAGCAGCTGGGAACACAGCTCACGGGACAGCGTGACAAGTCTTCCTGTCACCCACAGCCGTCCGAGCGCCTTGGCAAAAAATCGCTCCATGCTCTGTTAACGATTCCTAACAGCCAGGACAGCTCTAGCTGGTTTGTGCACACTTGGCAGAACGTGTCTTAACAGCAAAGGCGCGCAGGCATCCCAAAGCGAGATCCAAGACCCAGACTCTGTCTCCATCAAGGCTCGGAGGTGATGCTGCCGCACTTTTAATCTGCGGCCACCTCTCTCAGTGGATGTTCAACACCTCGACAGAGACAATAGAGTTATTGTTCACATGTTTGCAGCACCAGGAACCCTCAATTTAAAGTAAAGGCCCAGAGACCCCCGGGTAATTCCCAGCAGGGATGGTTTACACGCTTCTGAAGATCTACACAGGCCTCTTCAACCAGAGCAGCCCAGCGACATCACCCAGGGACACAGACGGTTTGAGAACACAGAACATGTGCCATCAGCCTGGTGAACAATCTCCTTTTCCGAGCTGGTGCATTCCCTCCCGACAGCCCCTTCGCTCTCACACCAAGGCTCCGCAGACTGTCAATTTGGCTTAAACCCAGAAGAACCCACAACATCAAAATCTCTGTGCCAAAGCCAAGCGCCTCGCTCCCTCCTCTCTGGTGACCCAGCACCTCCCCACCCTACAGATCAGGTGGGGCAGTTTCAAACTCCCGAGCCTTTGTTGAAACCCAAGGAAAATCTTTAGAGCTTGTAATTATTAATCAGCTATAATTATAACTTGAATTCTAACTCATATAATTCAACAAAACTATTGAAACATGCAAATGAGAATGATGAAATCCATGTTCTTCTATTTCTCTTTCAAATTCTTATTAATCTACAGACATTCAGAAGTTAAATATATCATAGGAAGGTGTTTGTCCTGGATTTCTTTTAAGTGGAGGATCAGAACAAAAAATAAATCCTTAGGTCACAAAAACACTGCGCAAGATGGACAGATTGTGTAGTAAGAAAGCCCATCTTCCCAGCCTAAAATAAGAAGTAGTAATAAGTGATTGACAGCAAACTATAGTCAACAGAGAAAAAAAAAATCTTCATATATTATGATTCAGTTTCTCCTTTGTTGACTACAGCTTGCTGTCAATCATTTACAGCTTTTTGTTATTTGAGGTAAGCAAAAAGGTTGCTCTCTCCTTCCCTGGCAAGCTGTGTTCTTGTGTGCACTTTCTGCTCAAGGTAAATGTTCTCACCTTACACTTAATAGAAATACATAATGAACCTCCCAATTACCTTCTACCCTGTTAAATGTCAAACCAATCAAAAGGTTGAAAGGGGAAAATTAAAGCCTATTTCCAGAAGAGCACACTTGCCAATGTATCACTGACCTTCAAGAGAAGATAACGAAACCCTTTTCAGGACATTCCCTGGCTTCCGCCCTACAGGAAGATTCAGAAGCGCAGGGTGATTTTGTTTCACGCAAGGCAAATCTCGTGTTTTCAAGGAGATCCAGGTACGGGCGGTTCTGCAGGAACGCACAGGATCCAGCTGCTCCAGCCCAGGAACCGCTCACCCCTCAGCATTCAGCCCACCACGCAGCGATGCGGTGAACTGGTGTTAACATCTTTGTGCAGGGGTGTTTCCATACTGCAGGGCAGGATCAAGGTCTGGCAGGCCAGGGCAGGATGGGTTCCATTCGGTTTGGATCTACCTCCTGTCAGATTACTTTCCACCTCCCACAGCACTGAGTGTTGTTACAGAAAATACGTACAAGGCCCAGGACAAACCACCACCCCCTTCACACAGAGCCATCTGCAAAAGCCAACGTCCACCCTCCACACCCAGGAGGGCTGCACCAACGCTTGTGTTTGCCCTTGGCTAACTCTTCAAGGCCAAAACACACGTTTTCTTCTTTGCCTTCCTGACAAACCTGTTTTCTGCAGATACAAACACAAATTAACCTGCTAAGACTGAGGAAGATGCTAAATTTTATAATTACTGCAAAGTACAGCAATATCACTAGTAAAATATTCTTGTATCATAAAACCATGTTTACTTTTGCCTTTTACAGGCACACGGAGCACAGACGTCACCCCGGGGCACTGCGCAGACCATCGGTGTGCTTGGAGGGATAAAGCGGAGCACAGGCTGTTCCTCCACACGGGATAACACCAGCTAGAGCGCTGCGGCCCCAGGAGACGCCTGATGCTGAGGCAGCTCCCTGGCCCTGGGGGCATTCTGCTCTTCCCAGTGTTTGCTGCTGCCTTTTGAATACTCCAGATTTGAAAGAGATGCTGCAGAGATGTGGACCTTGCATAGGATGAGAAGAAATGGCCCCAAGTTGCACCAGGGAGGTTCAGATTTGATATCGGGAACAATTTCTTCCCCAAAGGGCTGTGGGGCATTGGAACAGGCTGCCCAGGGCAGTGGTGGAGTCACCATCCCTGGAAGTGTTCAAAAGAGACATAGACGAGGTTCTTTGATATGGTTTAGAGGTGGACTTGGCAGTGTGACGTTAACAGTTGGACTCAATTATCCTAAAGGTCTTTTCAAACCAAAACAATTCTACAGCTCTATGACTGCTCTGCTTTGTGGTTGCTCAGAGGTTAAAGCTCTTCTCCTCTCGCCGTTACCCTCCTGCCCACCACAGGTTGTCAGGACCCCCCAATACATCACCTGGAGGGGTCCCTGGGCCCTTCACTTTGCCCAGAGCCCGAGCAGGAGAGCAGAGCTCACCAGGGAAGGCACCAGGAGCAGGTCCAGAGCTGGGGCCAACTGCTCGTGACCACCCAACCGCAGGGTCTGCTCAGCTTCTGCAGAGACGGTCCTCCCCGCGGCCAGCAGCCCCATCCCTCCATCACACATGCACCCCGGTGGAAAGGATGGAGGAGCCCCATTCTCACCTGACCACAGGCAAGAGTGGGGTCACAGCCAGGCTGCTGAGACCTCTGCCCACAGGGCTCGGAGACGGTCCGAAGCCCACGGTCCCACCTCATTCTGGTGTCCTGGCCTGGAGGAGAACTGCTCTGCAAACACTGCATGGCCCTGCTCAGCCTTAGCTGAAGAAATGAAGATAAAAGAGTGTCACATGCAGATGAGCCTTTGCAGACAATGAGGCGGTGACCTCCTCCCACAACATGCTTCAGCTTCAACTGAGCTGTTTAAAAGGCCCATTCCTCACAGCTACTTGCCTCATAGGAGATGAAATTTGAGCAGTTGTTTTCTCAAAAGGGACAATTCTCGTTTCACGAAGAAAATACAGCCCCGTTAAACCCTTACTGGGCCTTTTGCACATTTTGAGGTGGGGATGGACATTCTCCACCCAGAAGAAAAGCTCTGTGCCACCCCACAGAGGGCTCCTGCAGCACCCCCAGCAGGGTTTGAGGTCTCCCCTGCCCTTGGGGTGCACAGAGACCATCACACAGCCCGAAAAGTTTACACAAACTTAAAGATTTTGTTTTGTTTGCTGCCTTGGCTCCTGGAATTTATTACCGTGGCACTAGATGTCCCCAAGAATAGCTCCTGCCAGGTCCATTCCCACTCTCTAAAGGTGCATTATAAATCATATGCCAGGAGAGCATCCTGAATGCTGATGACTGCAGGTTACAGCAGTGATGAGGGCTGCCAGCAAGAAAAATGGATTTTCCTCCCTCAGTCCCAGCAGAAGTGTCCAGACACGGCACAGCCACCGCCGCTCTGAATAGACCGGAGCGTGTTTATTGGAACAATCACCATCTCCACACTGGTTGTTAACACAATTAACCAAGGGATGGTTCAGCGGTTTATAGCTCGAGGTCTAACAGCAGTAGCAACAAGAAGTGCCTTGCTTAAGACAGTTTCTTCCATTAGAGCACAATAAAACTATGATTAGTTCTACATTCAGATAATAGAGAAAAACAATTTCTAGTTGCTATAAATACTGAGGCTGAAGCAATACTGCCAAGTCACCTATTTGCTTGTTTGCTGCCTTTTGAACATTTCTTAAATGGGGCTGTTGCTAGTAATTAAGCTACTCAAGACACAATGCAGTTAATTAACCCCATGGAGGGGAAGGATGCAGAGGGGGGCTGCACACAGGGGACTCGTCCATCCTCATCCACCAGTGCAGCCCATGTGGGTCCAGCAGGCCACCAGCGCCAGAGGCTCCTCCGCAGGGACAGGGACACCAGTATCTGCACTGGTCAGACACTCTCTGTGCTGGGCCACCACCGGGTGCTGCTGAGAGCTCTGTCCTCCCTGCGCTGGGGAAGGACTGGGAAAGCTGCTTCCAGAAAGACTATCCCAGTTCGATTTGTGTTGTCCAATGAAATGGTTGGGCAGAAATTGGATTAATTTCTGTGAATAAAGCAAGAGCGAGGGAGCACACACCAGAAAGAGGAGTATAATGCTGGGACAAACCTCATGTGAATATGAATTAGTTATGAATTAATTTAGACTGGAAATGACAAGAAAGCCCCCAGGCCTGGCAGGAGGGGAGCTCTGTGTTTCCAAACACAGTGTGGGCATCAAACTGCTGGGAGACAGAGGTGTCCCTGCACACACAGGTGAGCTGCAGCATCCCATCATTGCAGAAGGCATCCCTGCACACACAGGTGAGCTGCAGCATCCCATCATTGCAGAAGGCATCCCTGCACACACAGGTGAGCTGCAGCATCCCATCATTGCAGAAGGCATCCCTGCACACACAGGTGAGCTGCAGCATCCTGCCATCCCACGGCCAGGCCTCTGTGGTTTCCATAGCAACCCCTCACCTCCTCAGCCCATTTCTCCCTGCTCTCCCACACACCATAGTAAGGAACGCTCTGCATTAATTTTAAATGCTTGCCTTTTTTTTTTTTTTTGCAACAATGCTGTTGCCACTGCAAAAATTCAAAGAAATGTCTTCAACCCAGAGGCAGTTCTGGCAGAGCATCCCGTGGCGGCCGGACGCACATCCCAGCACACACACACACAGGGGTGGTGGGGTGCCCAAGCCCCTCGCAGGGCCGTGCAGGCGCTGGACGGTGTCTGCGGTCGGAGGACCACGAGTGCCACCTGCAGCACAGCCCTCGGCCACACCGCAGCGCCTCAGATCCAACCCTGCCCAGAAACTCGGGGTCATCAGCTCCTCAGCAGTCGGGGCTTGCAGCAGGTTTCAGCGCCGCTGTTAACCCCAGCAGCGAGCTCAGGGCTTGTGGGGTGTCCAACTCGAGCTCTCTGGCACAGAACAGAAAAGCAGGGTGCCCAGGATCCCACAACACATTTTCCTCCACTTCATATTTTTACAAAGAAGCGCTTTCACATCAGGACCAGAAGCAAAACAAAGAAGTAGGAGAGGGCAGAAGAAAGTTTTATGAGGAGCGGTTAAGGGAGCTGGGGGGTTCAGCTGGAGAACAGGAGCTGAGGGGAGACCTTCTGATCTCTGAACTGCCTGAAAGGAGCTTGGAGCCAGGGGGGTCGGGCTCTGCTCCCCAGGAACAAGCGCCAGGAGCAGAGGAAACGGCCTCAAGTTGCACCAGGGGAGGTTGAGGTTGGATCTGGGAACAATTTCTTCCCCAAAGGGCTGTGGGGCATTGGAACAGGCTGCCCAGGGCAGTGCTGGAGTCACCATCCCTGGAGGGTTGGACAGACAGATGAGGTTCTCAGGACATGGGGCAGTGCCAGGGTGGGTTATGGTTGGACTCCATGACCTTGAGGGGCTTTTCCAACCCAAACAATTCTGTGATTTTAAATTTACCGTCCCAGGCGTTTTCCGAGCTCCTGATTTCTTCCTTATCTCTGGGGAGCTCCCCTGCAGCTGCACACAGGTGTCCACGCCACGGCAGTGCCCCACGGGAAGGCTGCAGACAGCCAGCTCCGGCTCTGTGGGGCCTGAAGGTGCCACCCGGCTGATCCAGACACTGGAGAGCAGAGTCACTGAGCTGAGACTGCCACAAGTCCTCCGACACCCCTTCGCTTCGACCTCTCCAGCCACCCGAACCGCTGCATCGCGCGTCCTCCCGCGCAGCCTGTCCCCAAAGCTCTAACACAGCTACGGCCAGAGCTGAGCGCTTCAGGTCAGCCCCGAGCCAGGAGACAGAGGATCGACACCATCCCCTGTCCCACCAGAACAGATTACGCTGTTACCATTCTCAGCAGGTTGTATGGACACTTTATCCCCACTGGGCATCCCATCCCCGAGGAACACCACTGCTCCAAGGTGCCCGAGAGACACCGCTGCAGAGCTTCGAGCTACGCATTCCTTCCTCCCTTTAGCAAGGACAGAAATAACCGTAAAATAATAGACATTCTCCAAAAAAGTACCATTTTGATGAAACAACATCTGCCAGTGAATAAAGCAGTGTGTGAAAACAGCTTCCACCCAGTTCAATTTAAACACACAGTAACTGGGGTCCTGCAGGGAAGGCTGTTGGGGGCCCTGGGTAGAAAGTGTAACTACTGGGGAAATGCCAAATAATTAAACCCTC
Organism: Pampusana beccarii; assembly: GCA_013399365.1. NCBI lineage: Eukaryota > Metazoa > Chordata > Aves > Columbiformes > Columbidae > Pampusana > Pampusana beccarii. Next base: position 127,704 of record VWYH01006982.1, on the reverse strand, counting down.
TTCTGCCTAACAAAGAAAAGTACATGAAGCACCAACTGCTTCAAGGTAAAGGCAGAAAAGCTCAAATCACATGAGGCACACGTTTTTAACAACTAGGGTGACTGGAATAAACTCCGAATGGAAAGGTGATTTCACTCTCAGCTTCTTTAGGCCACATTTAGATATTTTTCAGGAAAGGAGCTTTACAAATGCACAAGTTAACAGGGTCCACACAAGGAGTAAAATTTCAATGGCCTGCGATTGCAGAGATCACATTAAATAATCAAATCTTCCCTCGATTTCCAACTCTACCAGTCTGAAAAAAATGTCTTTGTTACCTCTAAGTACTCCTAGGAAACAGGAAAAAAAAGAACAACCGACCAACCCTGTTTGCAGACGGCAGCTCACACTGTCAGCCCTCGCAGGCGTAGTTTGTGTTGTGAAGCCCTCTGCTAACTCTGAGGTGCCACCACACACGTTCTCCCGTGGGACCGAACGAGCTCCCAAACAGCAGAAACCTGGGACGCTACAGCCTCCTCAGCACCGCCCTTCCTCCCTCTGCAGCCAAGCCTAAAGAGAGGGCTTAAGCCCAGCCTAAAGGGCTTAACATCTACAAACCAAGCACATCTGTAGGCGCCCTCTTGTAGTCCAGATCTCCCGGTGCACAACTACGCGGACCCCCAGCCACCCCTCACCAGGAGGCCAATTTCAAATGAAGGGTTTCAGCTTTATTAGTACTGCACTTTACTGCTTTTTAATGATCCATTAACCACAAGAAGAACGATACAGAAGTGTTTACTAAAGAGCCTGCGAACTCTTATTATTTCCCAGGGGATGCAGCTCTTCAGTTCACCTATAGACGGCTCCTCTTTCCAGCTTCATTCAGATTTGTGTCAACACAGCCACTGTCCCATGACATCCCGCAGAAGTAACAGAAACTGTACAAATCCGCTGGGATTTCCTCCTCGGGGTGAGGACATCTCGTGTGCTCCTTATGCATCACATTCATGCCTCCGGAAAGTTGGTCCGTGTGCTTCCAATAAAGCACCTCGTAGCACTGAGCCACTGGAAACCTGATTAGCTCTGAAAGCTTAAACTCAGTCTACCAGAGGCTTAAACTCAGCCTGGCTGCCAGGGCAAGAGCCGGGCGGATTCCCAGGACCACCACCATCCGACAGAAGGCCAGAGCCCATTACTGGATGTGTCCATGTCCATTACTGGATGTGTCGCACTCATCCCTCCCATCCAAACTAAGCTGGTGGGTTGAATACAATCTATGCCAGAAGTTGTACAGAAGTGACAGAGGTTTCTTTAATCCCCATTGATTTGTTGTGAAACAGGAAGCATCAGAATAGCTTCCGTGGAGAAATGGATTATTTCCCCAAATCTTTCCTGCCCTTCAGTTAAATCTTTTTCTGGAGAGAGGGATAAAACAAAAAAACAAAAAACCCCAACCAACCACAAACCCAACACAAGAAAAGAGAGAGAGAGAAAAAAGTCATTTGGCCTTTTTTCTCAGAGAAGGAAAGGTTTCAACCCATACAGCTTTGAAATGGTCTCTTTATCAGATCCTTCTCTAACCTGAAACTACTGACTCAAAACTCAGGGTCTGGTTCCGCAAGGCCAGGGCAGAGCAGGCTGGCCAGAGGATGAGGAGCAGACACCTTCAGCCTCATTGCAGTGTTGCCAGAGCCCTGCTGCAAGACCTTGGCCTTGCCATCCTCTGTGCCTCAGTTTCCCCGTCTGTCAGCACACCTGATGAGCCCATCTCCTCTCAAAGAGGACGTCAGGCTCTGTGGATGGACCCTGCTACCCAGGAAGGAATCTCTTTCTGTAACCAAATGGCGCAACTTTTCTCCATAGCAAAGGTAACAACAAAACCCAAGTGTGAGCATCGTACAGCACAACAGTCTCCGGGAAAGCCATCGTTTCCTGATGTTCCCCGCAAGGACGACTCCAGCAGACGCTGGTCCCAGGTGATGCTGCTCCATGCCCATGATGCTCCTGCAGATAATCACTCTTAACATAAATATCCAGGGAGCAAATCAAGGTGAGCCGGGCAGTCAGTGAGGAGCAGCACAGCCTTCGGAAGCGGGGGCAGAGGGAAGTGAAAGCCTCCAGCCCGAGGGCTTCTTGCTCCCTCTGACCGTCCCCATCCGTTTCCTGAGCCCCAGACACCCTCAATGTGTCTGTCCCATTTCATCTCGAGCAGCCCAGCACAGCCACTTCTGCCACCCTCTGCATGGGGGCAAAGCTGTTTTGGCAACGACCAAACCCCAGATTTTGTAACCCGGCAGTTACACCCCATGCCAGTGACCCCAGGAGTTTGCCAGCAGGAATAACACACGATTTCCAACCCACAGCAATATTTACCTAAGCTTGGGTAGCCCTGAGACAGACACTGCCCCCCATACCCAGTTCAGCAGCCCCCTATGCTTTGTGCCATCGCACGTGCAAAGGCTCCTTCCCCATCAGCACGGTTCAGCAAACAAGATATTTAACTCTCAGATACTACTCAGGTCTCGAGACCCAAAGGATTCACTTGCTGACAAACCACCCAGGCCAAAAATAGATATTTAAAACTCAATTTACAGTATTGTCACTTTGTCCAAAACAACAAAACAAAAAAAGCCAGCTCTTCCCTGATGACAATGGGGTTTCTCAAGCGCAGGTATTGCGGAGACGGTCCTGCCGGGCTGCCTGAACAAACCCAGCCCTGCTCCGTGTCTGCCCTTCGTTTGGTTAAATATAAATGGCAACTCAGTGCCACGGGGGAAAGAGCCACTGCTCACACAAAAGGCAGGACTCACAGCTTACATTTGTTATCGATAAAAGCCTTCAGCAACCAGAACTATGCAGTAAAACACAAGAGAAGGCTGGGCTTTCCTAACGGACCATCCTTCGATATTTAAGCCAATTTTATTTAAACTTATCAATTACCATTTAAAAAAAAAAAAAAAAAAAAAAATCAGAGAAAACTAAGCTTATTTCAATGGCAAATCCTAAAATCTTTTCAAGTCTCTTAAGCAATATTTATCTGTTTGGAAGAATATTGGTAATGATTATGCTAATAAAATCAATTTGTGACAGTTACTTAACTTCTACCATTCTTGGAATTAAAGTTTTATGTTATAGTTTATTCTAAATCGAGTAATTGATCCTCACATGAATTAGAATTATATCAGCTCGCAAAACCTACAGACTAATTGAATAGTTAACCAAGTGTTCAATAAACTTTACACCTTAGGATCATACCCGTTCAAACTGCTTAATTAGATTTTGCTCCTTGCATAAATAGCTGTAAATGGAGACCGCTCCGTTTCACTTTTCATTTAACTTTATTCTCAGAGCAAATTAACAAAATAACTAAGTGCTTATCAGATTTCTTTACATTTTTCACAATAGAGTGCTGATTGCAAGAGCTGAAGGATTATAAAATATTTTAAAGCGCTTATCAATCAGCTCTGCTACAGCCACAGCCTCCATAAGTGTGGACAGGGTGAACTTAGGCTCAGCTCAGCAAAGCACTTAAACAACCACTCGGTCCCTGCTTAAGCTACTGCTATATGGGCAAGGGCTCTGCTGAATCCCAGCTTTCCACACCAACATCCTCAGGAATTGCAGCGGGTTTATTTCCTTAAGGCTTTGCAGGACTCTGCCTTTCGTTCTCCACACCCACCTCTCATCTATCTTGACCAGATTTTATTCACCTATTAAAACTTTATCACACAATGTTCTCCTCCGTCTATTTTTATTCATTTTTTCCTCAAGCAAGTTGTGTTTGTGCTGTATTTGGGACATCCTTGCTTTCCCTTCCTTGCACCCTAAGACAGCGAGAGCCCTTTGCAGTCTATAGCAGAAGGTCTCTGCAAACCCAGGCAGGTGAGTTCCCATCAGACACTCGCTATTACAAGACTAGAAATTTACCTTAAAACCCATCTATCGTAACAGCACCACAGCCCATGCAATCATCCATTTGGATACTTTCCCCCAATATTTTTTTCTCTTGCGCTTCTGGACTCTCCAGCCATGACAGACCAGGCAGCAGAGCAGCCCAAAGAACCAGCAACATCCAACAGCTCGCACAGACAACGAACTTCCCCGAGTAGAACACCAGCCTGCAATCCCAAAGAGGAAAGCGGCAGAGCAGCAAACTAAGTTCTTCACCAGCCTGACCACAATAAGGCTCCCTCAGCCCTTTGGAAGTCTCTCCAGGACACACAAGCAACAGCCACCAACCCAACAGCCAGAAGGTCAATGCTACCTCAATGCCAAGGTCCATGTGGTCACCTCCACCGCCTGGAGCTGCTTCATGGGAAGGTTGGGCAGAAGTTAAAGTGTGGAACAGAAACAAGCACCCTTGGAGAACGTGTTGTGGGGAGATGGCACCTCTGGAGCTGCAGAAGAGCCGTCTGCTTTCCCCCACGCCTGGGAGAACATCCCCAGGGCTGCTGGCCAACAAACCCCGGCGGCCCCCCAGGCTGATGAGCTGACGGCAATTAGCAGAGAGGTGGTGACTGCCCAGAGCCCCACGCGCGGTCACATCAGATGGAGGCACAGGAACCAGCCCCAGGCTCCCCTCTGCGGACAGCTTCGTCACACACCTATTGTTCCTTTTAACACGTTTATTATCAATTACTACCCCTCCTCTTTTATTTTTGACGTTGCACAGCATAAGTGGTGTGGCAGCCTCAAAGCTATTATCCCTTCAGCGAGACTATTATAAATTCACTTCCACCATAACATCTTACAGACATTGCTCGCATTAGGTATAAAAATTTTATAGAATATACTAAAGTTGATGCACACAGCAGCAATTTTTCAAACATAAACATCTTGGACACTTTAAAGATATTTCTTTCTAACACCAAGCAGCATTTGGTCACACTGAGAACTGCATGCCAGGAAAATATACATTAAGTTTAAAAAGAAAAAAAAGTGTCAAGCACAGCTGTAAAATAGATTTGAAACTAGACATATATATTTTTTAACCCATACAAAAAAATCATTGTGCAAACAACATGCTTATGGTATAATTCATATTGTGCCTTTCAAGGATATTGAAATAACCACTTCAGAAGGAACAAGTTCGTAAGGAAGTGTGAATGGGCTTCACTTACCTGCTGAAAGCTGGGGCAGCTCCAGGCAAGCCCGGCATTGCCAGGCCTAGGCGCAGCTCTTGTCTTGGGCCACCAACGGCATCACTGGGCAGGGACCAAGCTGCTTCCTAACAAAAACAAAAATGGAGATTTCAGTCCTGGCCCTGGGTGGAGCAATTATTAACATCACCTGGGGTTCATCAGTTCAATGTAGAGCAGCCGGCTCTTCCTCCCCAGAGCTGCAGACACACAGGTGTGTGTATCAGGATGCTCAGAGCCGGCTGTTGCTGCTTCTCTGTGCAGGAACGGGTATCACAGCCCAGCGATCCAAAGGAGTGAGCCCAGAGTAAGTAAATTAGAGTCCTCTCAGTAATTGTGTGGATCTCCTCATGTGAAGGATGTTGGTGCACTTAACTCACCACAAAGATTTTGCGGAGGTGCTCAGTCTTGGTCATTACAAACTCCTGCATGCAAGAATCCTCAGAGCTTTGTAGCAATGCGAGCAAAGCTGAATGTGATTTTCAGGACGATGTATTGCCCTCAATGAGGATACACCTGGACACGTCCTCTCCCCTCACCAAACCCAGCCCTTACTCCACCTCCAGCTTCACACTTTTCCATTTGGGATGGTGAATTCACCAGAGCCGCAGACAAAGGCTGGTTCTTGCCACCAGTTTGCTGCTTTTGAGGAGCTGTTGGCCATATTTCAATAACTTTTTCTTTCAGAGCAGACTGAAAAATGTTCTGTATTAACCACGGAACTCATTTGGAAAAAAAAAAATAATCTTTTGTCAGCTCTGCAATGCTTAAAATCACACAGTTCCTCCCTGCAAAAATTGTGCTTTGCATTTACATCGTCGTCATTTACAGGCAGACAAAAAGCACATCAGAAAGGTGGGAAAAGGGTCTATAATTGCTCCTGGACTTTTCCCTGATTCGTCGATTGCTGTGATTCTATAACGAAAATAGCGCTGGGGATGGTCACTTCGTCCGCCCCCCTGGCCGGCAGGGCCAGGTCTGTCCCAAAGCAGGGTTTCTAACCCGCTCCCACAGCCCGCGTTGGGCAGTGCCACCACCAGGCTCCTGCTCCTGAGCTTCCAGCCCGAACTACAGCAGAACAGAGCGGTCCTGAGAACGCCCGCGATGCTTTAAAATACAGGCTTCCAAAAGAGCACCACGGAAGAGGCAACAAATCGTGACGGAGGTTTGTTGAAAGCCTGATTGACACTTCAGCGCGTTGGGCGGGTTATTTTTGGAGGAAGCTTCCGACAGTCAAGACCTGCAACCGCTTAAAAGTTTCTATTGGCAAAACCAATCGACCTGCCAACATTAAGCACGAGGTATTTAACTGCATTATCCATTCCCTCACTTATCATGTTCTCTTGTGTATAGAGTTTTATTGTGCTTTTGCTTCCAGCTCCATTAAATGCTGGTGAAACCACTGTCTTTGAGAAGATCAAAAATACCAGGCTGCTAAGGAGAGAGGCAAAAGGAGCCCAGATTGTATTTAACTCACTTACAAATCTGTCATTTAAGCTGCTAAAACCATAATTTGAAGCCATGATATGCGCATCACTTTAATTTTGGGTTCATTTAAGCTACGTGTACATAAAAGAAGTAATACCCAGGCTTTCCTTCATGTCATGGCACAAATGCATTGCAGAACCCGTGCTAAAAGGATATTAGAGCAGGAACCCCTTAACTTTGCTGTAATTTAACAGAGTGATAATTAAACTCAATCTCATAGCATTATGTGATGCAAAGTAAATCCTGGAAATAGCGTTTCTTTTTAGCACAGTGCCTGCAAAGCCTGAGGCGGCTGCAGCCAGGAGCAGGCTCCTGCTGCCGGGTCCGTGGTGCCAGCCCAGGGGATCACCCCGGACCCCGGCCCTGCTCACAGCTCCGCGGGGCTCACCCCACATGCTGACAGCTCGGGGAGCTGGAGGCTGCCGAGCACCCCGACACTTACAAGTGCTGCTCAGCTGCTCCCCGTACACCAGCGCACGCGATGTGCTGCTCCTGGAGAGCACTTCGGGGCAAAGAAGGTGCCTCATCTGTCTGTCCAACCCTGCAGGGATGGTGACTCCAGCACTGCCCTGGGCAGCCTGTTCCAATGCCCCACAGCCCTTTGGGGAAGAAATTGTTCCCAGATCCAATCTCAACCTCCCCTGGTGCAACTTGAGGCCGTTTCCTCTGCTCCTGGCGCTTGTTCCTGGGGAGCAGAGCCCGACCCCCCTGGCTCCAAGCTCCTTTCAGGCAGCTCAGAGATCAGAAGGTCTCCCCTCAGCTCCTGTGCTCCAGCTGAACCCCCAGCTCCCACAGTCCCATCACACTTGTCCTCCTCTGATCACCCAGCGGGAGGAGAAACCCCTCCATTCACCCTTCTGCAAAAGCAGACCTCTGACATTATCCTTGGCATAAGCAATGGTTTGTTCATGGGAAATTATTTCAACAACACCATAGCTGCAATTCTACGGAGATCCTGCAAAATTCTAGGAAATAAAAATGATGGTTCTTGTTAAAACTTGAAGCATTTCTTAATACCACGTGCTGTCAATACCAGATGCACACTCAGCTCTGATAGACATTGGAGCCTGCAAACATCAATCACTGCATGTAGCAAAGTGCCAGTAGCTTTTATCGAAATGAATCTTTTCATCACATTAAAACTTTTCTTCCTGTGTGGATCATTTTTTACCTAAATTTAAAATAAGGTAATTGCCCACTTCAGTTGTTAAGATTCTCTGGGGGACACTTAGAATAATAACTGTATCTGACATGGGGATTGCTGTAGGTAGTGTTCCAGATTGATCTGCAACAGGCCACCCTAAAAATCAAAATCCAAGGGGAGATTAGCACTCCTTTGCCAATGTAACGTCTTAAAACAACTATTGCGAGACTTTTCAGGGTGTACTGAGACACGTGTTTTACGGCTGGTGACTAAAAGTTAATGCAAACTGTTAGATAGGAGGAAGCACGTGGAGCACAGCCCCAGCCAAGCGCTCTGCCCTTCCAGAACATACACACCATAAGCGTCTCATTTTCTATGTGCAACCAATCTGTAGCACCACCATTGATAAAGAACATCCAAAAAAGTAGAATTAAGAGTACCAAGTTGAGAGCGACTACTTGCAAATCTGTACACAGAGCCTCTTCCACTTTTGGTGCATATCCTTCTCTCTTATTAATATTGACATGAGGCTGACAGAGAAATAATAGGGTTAAAAATTCCTGCCACTGGATACAGGATTTTTAGTGGCAAGGAACACAAATATAATTATTTTGCTCAGTTCCCAAACACGTAATGTTCATGGACAGAAGAGCATCTGGAAAGCAAGTGCCAGGTTCCCAAACGGGAGAGGTCATTTGTGTCCCCGGCCCCTCCTCTGCTCCTGGGGTTACTCCAAAGAGGTTTCCAGCTCTAATAGAGAGGTTTACACAGATAGCATCAGACGGTAAGTAAAGAACCTCTAAGATATTTAGGGAAGCAATTCCTCCTGCTCCTAATCCTGCCAACGCCAATTTCAGATAAAAACCATAAACCTCAGCCGTTTCTGTTGGAACGGATTTAGTTACTATGCTAGCATGTAGGGGAAAAAACAAAACGAAATAAAACAAAAACCAGAGCACTGTGCTAGCAGGGGGATGTGTGCTTTGATTGTGACCCACGGGGTTTCTGATAAATAAAGGGAATTATCCCCTCCAAATCTCTTCAGCTGTGCTTTATGTTACAGCACCGCACTATTAACCAGGTACCGAGCAGAACGGAATTGAGCGGTGCCTGGTGCAGGGAACAATCAACCAGGGGAGCCGCCACCCCGATTCACAGCACTGCGCCTGACGAAACTCGGGGTGGCACCACGGCTGAACTGCTCACAAAAAGGGATGGGGAGCAGGAGCGCGTTCCTCAAATCCCCGCAACCCGGGAAACCAGCAGAGAAGGTAATGACACCTAAACTGGCCGTAGATTCGAATAAAGAAGCACAAGAAGTAGCATAATATATAGTGCAAGGTACTAGAAGGCACCAGAAATAAGGGAATTGTGCAAGTACTTAACCTGCTGTGTGGGTTTTGTGTCAAAAGAAATTCCATTTTTTGGGGAGGAGGGGTTAAGTTTTCAGGTTTGTTAAGTTTTCCGTTTCTGTTGCCTCTGTTTGAAACACAATCCAAACGCAGACCTGTCCGGCGGTTGTTCGAAACGCTGCAGAGACCACGATCGGGAACTCCGGCCTCCCCTCCTCCACTGGAAACGCAGAACTGCCGGGTAACCCTCAGCCAATAATTTCGGTGGGTTCATCTAAAAGTGTGGGACGAGGAATCAACCTCAGCGCCTGAGAACAGCTCTGACGACCCCGTGGTGGAGAGAAGCGCTGAATAAAGAGGCGTTTCCCTCTGCAAACACGCGTGTGCTCAACCGCGGTCCCGCCGAAATCAACGGCACTTCTCACGGATATAAAGTTAAATGTCTGTGTTTGCGCCTGTGGAGCCCAAGCACACAAACACTTTAATGCCATCTGAAAGTTGTATTAATACAGAGATCATTGTGGAAAACACTAGGGGATATTATGCTTTTATTATATCTAACATATGGAAAACATTTTATTATATGGGACACAACATAATCATTATAATTGAACACTATCAAATGAAAAATCCCATATGTGTCTGAACACTGTGCACCACTGTAATTACAAATGGAAACTAAGAACATTAAGAATAACAGGCTGGCAAAAATTATTGTTTTGCTCCATTTTGTTCGCTTTGCAATCCAGGCACCATTTCCTCAGCAAGAGAAGTTCTTGCTGAAATAGCAGCTAAGTACATGAGCAAGGGAGCAGAAAATGTTTTATATAAGGAGGAATTTTATTTTTTAAACTCCAGATATGCAAGATACCAAGCGGACCATGAAAACTTTGCTCTCAAAACGAAAATTTATCCTGGCAGACGCCTTGATTATTTGGAATGAACTTATGGTCTCTTCTGTCCTTGCTGTGTTCATTCAATCACAGCAACACCAACAAACAAGCTGAGACAGGTTTGGATCACAGGCCTATGGTAATATTAATTTTGTGAAACATGTATTTAATGAATTTTCAGCCTGGTGGTGTCTCACACCCACACAGCACAGCAGGCACGAGCCCCAGGGTGCAGCCATGCCCCAGTAAAAGGCAGAGCTGGTACCAGTCCCCGTCGCCACCGGACGGAGGTTTGTCCCTCCCGTGTGCCCACGGACGGCTGTGACAGCGGTGAACAAAAGCAGGACAACAGAAATCACGGGAAACACAGCTATGGGAGCTCCATCCATCCACAGCCCCCTCACCCCACACCTCCTGCCCATGGCCACCGTCCCACTGCTCACCCAGGTCACAACAGAGCCAGGCCCAGCAGGGACCACACATGAGAGAAGATACCTCAGCAGCAAAGCTGGAATGGCAGCGCTGCCACCGGCACGGACGGACAGAAGACCAAGAGGGCACCAAGTGACAACAGCCCATTGCTCACAAGGGCCAGATACCAGACCTGGGCCTCACCAGATCCCAGAATCACAGATGGTTTGTGTTGAAGGGACCTTCCCAGCTCCCCATTTCCCCCCCTGCCATGACAGGGACATCTTCACCAGCTCAGGTTGCTCAGAGCCCCGTCCAGCCTGGCCTGGGATGTCTCCAGGGATGGTTCAGCCACCACCTCTCTGGGAACCTGGGCCAGGCTCTCACCACCCTCAGGACAACAATTCCTTCCTCATGTCTAACCTGAAAATAGACAAAAAATAGCTAAACCACTGCTGTTTGCCAGCTGGCTTGGAAAGAATTCCTGGGGTCCTGCACAGGGAAACGGGTCTGTCCCCAAGGTCACGTCACTCTGATGGACACGGGCATGGAGAGTCCTGAGAAACTGGGTCCGTCTACAATGAAGTTAACTGAGAATATTCCCCAGACCAGTGCTTGCCAAGCGCTGTTGGGAACTTCGGTCCCAGGCAGCTCACAGGACAAGAATCTCTGCACTCACCGGTAGGTTATTTTTCAAAAATCGATTGAGATATAAATTTCATTTCAGTCCTGGTTCTCTTGATTGCTGCTTGCAGAAAAACATAAATAATTAATTGCATTAGAGAACTGTCACTCAGCCCCAATTTTGCTTCACCTGAAGTAAAAAAAAATGGCCACTTTAAAGACAAAAAATTGGCAGGCACTCAATCTTTATTCTGTACTGGTGTCTCCTCCCCTGCTTAAAAAAAACCCTGCTTCTCCATGTAACCAAGTAATTATGTTTGAAGAGTATTAGCCATCCTAGTGCACGGTGACTTATCAGTGGTGATAGGATGTTATCCCAGTTTGACCCTATAAGAGGAAGATGCCACCGAGTCTCTAAGGAAATTAAGAGCAACCATGTCAGACCCCAGGCCCACAGAACGTTACCAAGACTGACCAACTGCCAGAACAACTTCAAGACCATTTTTAAAGGACACAATCACAGGGTGGCTGGGGTTGCAGGGACCTCTGTAGATCCCCCAGTCCAACCCCCCTGCTCACAGGGTCACAGAGCAGATCACACAGGATCCCAGGTGGGTTTGAATGTCTCAGAGAAGGAGACTCCACACCCGCTCTTCAGACTTCCAAAAATCACGATGTACATCCCTGTCCACGAAGGCTGATGGACAATAAAAGCAATGATAGTGCACTGATATCACTAGATTCTACATTTTTGTGCTGGGCACTCCATTCCCTGAAGGAGAAGCTGGGGAATGATACAAGACAAAAGGTTTCCAGGACCTGAGGGTTAATTTTCAACTTCATATTTGCCAGATCTCCGTTGAGGGCAGACACACAAAGAGCCACACTCCACTGTGCTGTGTCTCCCTTGTGGAGGAACACATTGATGTGGTTTCCTACCCAAGCCGAAAGAATAGAAAACTGTGTTTTACACAGAGAATTTGCAGACTCAAATCTCAAAAAAGATCATAGCTAAAATAAAAAGCTGAAGATTCATGTTGCTTTCAACTCCTGCGACTCCCAGCTGGGAGAGGCCACTGCCAAGTGAGTGGCAGATCTCAACACTCCAAGTGATCAATCAACAGAAAACCACTGTTGGGATTTATTTCTGGGGTGGAGGGAGAGTTGGCAAACTCAAAGGGAATGATTCTGCATAGCAGCGCTGTGGCCAGAGGCACCAGAACCGCTAATGATTCGCCGCTAACTGGAAACGCCGGGTGGCTCGAGCAGCAGCCTCCGAGTTCATTTCTTCCCATCACCTCTGCATACATGTCCCGAGGGAGAATTATTATTGAACAATAAGAGTGAGAATAAGTATTAAACTGCAGAAAAAGGTTTATTACCCTCACAGTTGGAAAACCAATGCACTTCAGAAAGGCACTATTAACTTTAGACAGTTTCAAATTATAATCTTTATTCATCTGTCCGTTTTGCAAAGTAACGTCACGGAAACACCACTGCATTTCAGATGCTTTAGGACAACGCGAATGAGCATTTAAAACACACAGCAGTGCTGAGAGCCTGGCTGAGAACACCCCATGGGCTCCTCCCCTACCTGCAGAGAGCAGATCAACCGACCCACATCGAAATTAATCTCCATTTTATGAAGTGAGGCTGTTCGGAGGATAACATCTACAGATACTGGTTCCTGAAGGATACTGTGTTCATTCAGACATGATTTCGCAATTGCAAGTTAAAAGGATAATTAATATATTGTCTGGAAGAAAGTGAAATGGTGTCTCCATCAAGAGAACAAACCACATGCCTTAAAACAGTGTCATTTTAGGATGATGCACCAAAGATATTTAATCTATTATGGCATCACATTCCTGTCTGACCTGATAAATGAGTCTCCTTCTACTTCTAATCTGCACAGGAATCAAAGTCTTCAGACTATCTGTACTACCACAAATAAATTACATGTTTGTTTTAATGACTTTGAAATTTCCCTCTGACAAATTCTAAAGGTATAAATAACCTCAGAAGTCTTGCAGGAAGATAAACAGTCATGTTTTAATAACCATAATTCACAAAGCAAACAACGCTGGGGTTTAAATCGAAACACAGCATCATTCTGCCAAAAGAGAGGAAGACAGAGTGCGAGAAGCATCGTGTTGATCATCTCCTAAGCAGGTCAGGGTGTACCCTGACATTCCTGGATACAATTTAGAAGTCCCAGAGGAGGATTTCTGACCCCAAAGCCTTTGCGTTTCAGCTCAAAGGGCAGAGCACCACAGGAGAGATTGCATGACCTTCTATCAGAGCCAGCTTGCCAAAAACTAACATCTCCCAACGTGCCACGAGGGACTGACTCAGATCACATCTCTCTGGGGAAACACAGAACCCTCAGAAAGGACCACTCCATCTTCAGCACATTGACGGTGCCACAGCCTCTACTATGAGAGAGAAACAAAAATCGGAGACAGCAACTCGCTCCCTGGCCTCCAGCGCTTTGTGTGTGGAAAGGGAGTTGCGGACAAGTTGCTCAAAAGAATCACAATTTTCTTGCATAAGAAGATGCAAAGTGGTGCATGTCCTGGAATAATCCTGCATTTCCCCCTGTGCTGGCTGAAGCAGGACCAAGGGTCTAAAACAAGACCATCAGGAGACAGCAGCAGCGACGGCTCTGCCGGGTGCTGAGCCACCTCCTGGGCGCTGAGCGCCGTCCGCTGGCTGGGGAGCCCAGCAAGGCCCGTCCTGCCTTCCCCAGCTCCCTCACAACCCCTCTTTGCTAGGTGGGGTGAGATCGAAAGAGACCTGACCACTGCAAACACAGGTAATTCACACAGAACTCATGGGGAACTAGAGACGCTCAGTAACACACAGGAACCAGGTTTGTAAGGGCTGGGGGGCCTAACAACAGTTTCTGGCAGAAAACAGCGGTTTTCACCAGCAGTTTTCCGTCCTTGGTCTCACACCAGGCCGTTCTCTCTCTTCCATCTCTGAACACCTTCTGAAGAGCTAAAATCAACCTTTATGTCCAGTGAGGAAGGAGTCCGCAGTGTGCTTAAAAATCAAGACTCACCTTCAAGAGCAAAGAAAAGCATTCATCTTCCACTGGCAATGAAGTCAATTTACCTAAAGGACTGGTTTTTACCAAGTTATTAAAACTGAGACTCACGGTATGATATAACTCAGTTGCCTTTTATTGTATGGTTTTGAACCATCAAGTGGCAGAAAGGGAAATGAAAACGGCAGAAAAGAAAAACTCTTCCGAGGACATAATGGTCCATTAAGCAAAATTTTAAACCAACTTGTCTTTGGCTCTCTGTTGTTCAAATGCAATTCTGTTCCTTCCCTTCGGGCTGTTATTAACACTTTTATAATGAGTAACTAAAATAAAACTCGAGTGAATAAATATGCTCAAGGCATTTTGTTACTTCTGCAATTAGAGACAAACTGCCACAGTAAAGCTAAAAGCATTTGGGAAATTATATTCAAAGAAACACTTACCATAACTACAGTAATCCTTGGGCTGCTCTTAGCAACTGCAGCAAACGCCGTGAAGAAGCTGGGTCTGTCATTAGCCACTGATAAAGGACAATTTGTCATCTGCTGTGGCGCTGTGCGGCACAGCAAAATTAAACAGTGACAAGGATCGAAGTTCTGCAAAATCCTGTACTGGCAGCAACATTTACAAATTGCCGTACGGTTTAAAAATAGAACCTCAAACCTGAAACTATTGATTCCTCAGCAGACCAGCAGCTGCTCAGGTGGGCAGCGGTCCTGGTCTGAAAGGGCAAAATCCCCATCATATAAAGTATAGACCCTCAAAAAACCTCAATCTGTCAAACGTTCCACCAGATATCAGAACTCGCTCCCGTGAATTCGGCACTAGATGCCCACAGGGCATCACGCCCAGCATCGCACGTAACTATTACATTAGCTTAGTAATTATTTATTCCAGCAAAACTCAAAGGGAATTTATTCTTGGAAGAAAGTACGTTAAAAACAGGTAAAGTAACACCCAGCCAGGTTTTACAAAACAACTAATTTTCTTCTGTGACTGGCTAACAGGCTTTCGGAAAACAGAAGGCAGTAAATGTCATTTATTTTGACTTTAATAATGCTTCTGAGGGTCTTTCGCATGACGTTTCAGAGCAACTTAGGGAAGCACGGTTTGGGTGAAACAGAAGTAGGAAGGCACAGCTTCCCGTGCAGAGAGCGGTTTGCAGTGGGCCCAGGGGGTGTGCTGCAGCTCACGGGGGCTGACACCATAACCCTTCCCTTCATCGCTGGGTAAGGAAAAGCAGCACACGTGTGACAGGCCCAGCCGAGACCACCCCGGTGCAGTCTGTAAGCAGCTTGCTCAACCGGATTTGAAAAAAATACACTGGAAAACAAGAAGTGCCCATCAGTACACGAAGCTTCCTCCTTCGGCACTGCCTTGCAACCTGTGCCTGCAAACACCTGATTTTACACCAGAAAGTTTGATCAACTTGTCCTGAAAGTTTCCCCCCAACAGACGAGGTGCAGTTACGGTGACTGCTGCCTGCGGGTGGCTTCTGGCCCTGCCTCTGTGCTCAGAAGACGAGACGCTCGGGAGCACAGCGCAGTTGAGTCTCCACATTTCTAACATATGTTGCTGATGGCCTCTGATTGCCCCTGTAGTAATTTAGGTTGTTCTTGCATTTTACAGGCTTTGCATAAATTTCCTTACAGGAAAATGCTGTCTGGGAAATGAAAGGGCTGCTCCTTTTCCCTTTCAGATTCAGATCGTGAGTTCTTAGGTTTCTTCTTCTTCTCCCTTTGCCCTTAGCGAATCAAGTG
Organism: Pampusana beccarii; assembly: GCA_013399365.1. Taxonomy (NCBI): domain Eukaryota; kingdom Metazoa; phylum Chordata; class Aves; order Columbiformes; family Columbidae; genus Pampusana; species Pampusana beccarii. The sequence continues at coordinate 111,866 of VWYH01006982.1, read as the reverse complement.
CATTTTCGATTTTCACAGTAATTACTCTTCAGAGAAGGAAATAATTGATCAAGAAGCCACTTGCAAAGGCGTCTCTCAAAGAGAGCGTAGCATGAATGGTAACATCTAACTGCATGGAAGCAGAATAGCAAAAATTCACCGATAATTTCTGTTTCCCAGGGTCCGTGAGGACGAAGTGTCTGTGCAAACCAGTCCCCACGCCGGGTGTCCCCATGCTGGGTGTCCCCGCACCGGGTGTCCCCACAGGCAGCCAGACACCTCAGGGGTGACACCGACCCAGAAGGAATTTGACCATCGTTCCACAACAGCAGGGAACTAAAACTGGCATTAAGTCACTTGCTAATTCCTTAGCAGCCTTCCCCAGTGAACACATTTTAGGATGAGATGCACCCAAGCCGCAGGGATTTTGGTGTTGCAGGATGAAATGTCACAGCAGGGGACACGGGGGGACCCGGAGGGCCCCCCAGCACAAACACAGCTGGGCCCTGAGCTCAAGCAGCGGCTTCTCGCTCCGACAGCAGAAATGGGAGCAGGCAGAGGAACCGAGCTGGACAGAGGTGACACCGCCATGGCTGGGAATACAGTTTCAGAGACTGCAAAAAGCCGGTTAGATAAACCCACAGAAGAAAAATCCGTGATGAATTGCTACATGCAAAGATACCACGGCTGATTCAGCAGGCCCCTGAGCCACAGCCTGCGGAAGGCTGAGGGGATACGCTGCAGAACGATCATTACGGAGCCCGTCCCTGTTATTACACTGCTCCCCAGGCTGGCTCCCGCTGCCCCGGCTCCGCGGACTAACGGGACAGAGCAGGAATTGCTGTGCACTGCTGGACGATCAATAACCACGTGAAACATCTAACGGCATCGCATTCCCCGCTACGGTCTGATGGACATAATCTGCCCATGATCCACACAAAAGCTGTTTTATACATTAGTTAACAGCCATCAAAAGCAGTATTGGTAATAAATCCATTATTTTTCAGTATTAATGGATTACGGCACTTTAATCCAAAAGAATTCGGGTTTTGTCACTTACAAATTAAATCCTTATCTCTCCTTGCAGTGGTAAAACATCATTTTAGTATGATAGATGTGAAATGCGCTCCGTATTTTTCTGCTTACAGAGTTTTTGTTGCCAGATAGATTACTTATAACGCGGTTCCTTCAGATATTACTGAAAAGTATTCAGAGAATATTTGCATTCATATTCAATCACTCAAAATATTCATCCCATATAAAAGGCTAGTTTCACTTTAGGCTTTAAACCTACATACATATTACCAGACCACTTCCACGACCCGTGACTCGATCAGGCTGGAGATAATACGCACAGAGACCGCGTTTCCTGAATGCCAATGGCTAGTATAAATTTTTTTGAACACTAAACTTTTCTTCTTTTCCGGCCGCAACGCTGGGAGCGAAACCTCTGCCTGTCACCTGGGAGTCTGAACCTGCAGCAGGCTGAGGCAAAAAACAGTGCAAATAGGTCTGAAAGCATCACACGAGACCATCAGGAGAAGACACGGGAAGAAGAACTGAGTGTCTGCTTCCTATTCAAGCCCATTCAATGACCCCATAAGTGACCTGAGCGATCCACCCGCGCCTGGCAGCACAAGGGGCCGGCTAAAGCAGGCGTCACCGGTTTAACGATTCCTCTGGAACACGAGGAGAGTCTAACTTGCCTCTCCCATTTAGCACAGCTCGGTTTGGCCCGTTGCTGCCCCAGCCCGTCTCCCCGCAGGGCGCTGCACGGTGCCCCCGTTGCTGCTGTCCCGTGCCGCGGTGCAGGCCGAAGCTGCGGCGGGGCCGAGCGGCACCCGTGCTGCCGCGGCTGGGTGTGCACAGAGTCCCGAGGGACACCTCGGTACGAGATCTGCACCTCCAGGCCTGGGCGAGCTGTGTCCCCATTTTTGGGGGACTCCAGGCGCTGCGGTACAGCTGCTCGTTTGCAAGGGAGTCAGTAAAAGGTGTCCCTGGCTGCAGCACAGACACACTATTATGGTCTTATGTGATGTGACATATTAGCTGACACGTTTTATTTGGTATGTCATACCCTCACTTGCAGAGGCTAACAAATGAAATCACAGCTGTCAACCATCCAAATTAAAAATAAATCACTCCACCGACCCCTGAACCCCAGCTGACAAGTCATTCCCCATCCGACGGCATCGTGTTCACTTTGTTTCCAACCTTCTGCTATCATCCGTGCCTCATTTTCAGTTCTGGCCTAGCAAAGCCAGGTCTGCTCCCCTTCAGCCACCCGGGCGCAGGCTCCATGTGCTGGGGGTGACGGTGCCACCAGTGCAATGACCCACAGCCACTGGTGGGCTCGGGGACATGGGACGTGCTGGGACCAGGGGGGGAGCTCGTCTGGAGCTGCTGGGGACGGCCAGGCTGGACGGGGCTCTGAGCAACCTGAGCTGCTGAAGATGTCCCTGTCACGGCACGGGGGGCACTGGGGGAGCTGGGAAGGGCCCTTCAACCCAAACCATCTGTGATTCTACGATTCTATGGCACGGCTCCTGCTGACTGTGGAGGTGCCACTCGGTGGCAGCTTGGGGAGGGTGACCAAGGGGGTCACCAGAGCCAGCTGAGCCCCAGCTGGGTGACCGTGTCCCCAGCGGATCAAACCCTCTTCAGGCAGCTGCAAAACACCCTACAGACAGGCCCTGGCACCCACGGGTGACTTTAAGCACCTCAGAATCTGCCAGACGGGCACTGTGGCTGGGTACAAGCAATCCAGGTCATCTCCAGAGTGTATTAAAGATAATTTCTTAATTCAAGTGATTGATGAAATGACCAGGGTAGATGCTCTCTTGGACCCGCTACTCAAACAAGGCAGAGAACTGTTGGATGATGCAGCCTTGGATTCAGTGACCATGAGAAAATGTAGAGTTCAAGATCCTTAGAGGAATGAGCACGATAAACAGCTGAAATACAACTGTGAGCTTCCAAAGACAATTATTTTAGCCTCTTCATGGACCTAATTGGCAGGCTCTGATGAGAATACGCCCCTGGTGCGGCAAAGGGGTCCAGGAGAGCTGGCTAATAGTCAAGAACAGCCTCCTCGGAGCACAAGAACAGTTCATTACAAGGAACAAAAGTGTGGCAAAAGCCAGCATGGATAAATGTGAAGCTCATACCTGAGATCAAACCCAACAAATATCTATTCGGAAGGTGGAAGCAGGGACAGGCTGCTTGGAAGGCAAACCCAGGACGCTGCCTGTACGCACAGGAATGGAGCCGGGCAGCCAAAGCTCGGCTGGGGCTGCGGGGCAGGGACGGGCGGCAAGGAGGGTGCTGGTCGGGGAGCCCCCTGCACACACAGGGGACGCTCTTGGGCTGCGGTTGGCAGCCAACAGGTCCAGGGGACTCTCTTGGGCTGCAGTTGGTAGCCAGCAGGTCCAGGGGACTCTCTTGGGCTGCGGTTGGTAGCCAGCAGGTCCAGAGGGGTGATCCTGCTCTGCAGCGGGTGCTGTGCCCAGCTTTGGGCTCCCTGGTACAAATGGGTACAGAGATACCTGCTGCCTGGCAGCACGTACACCAGGTTCATTCTTAGTTATCCTAGTTTGCCTTTCTGTCCTGCAGACCGACACCTTGAACCCACAGTCAGATCTCTCCACAAACAAAGGCAGCTGAGAAGAACCAATTTTTTAAATAAAACTATTTCGGACTGTATCCACAGAAGATGATATCATGGTTACAGATGTAAACCCTGAACCGTGTTCTCCATTTCAAACACATGTTCTGAGTAAGAAAAGAAACTCCAGTGTATTTTAAGAGTGAAACTCATCAAAAACTCATGTTTCCAAGCAAACTGCAACTAGGATGTTTAGCAGCATCAAAAAGACCTTCAAATAGACTATTTAGCAAATAGCCTTGCCTATGAGAGCTGAAAGATTTGGCAACGTTTAGTAATTTATGTCCTGCTTCTTTTAGGGGTAGGTAATAAATCAAAGAAGGTATTTTACCTGAAGATACAGAGAGAGAAGGTTCTGTCTGCTCTGCACCTTCATTATTTGTCTTCAGCTTCAAAGCATACAGCCGGTTGAAAGCTCCAAAAGGGACATATAATGATGACCTGTAATCAGCAGAGTAATCATGAGATGGCTGTGTTACATTACTCTCTCCAGAATATTAACGCAGCGAGGACATCGCAGACTGATGTGCAACAAGGGTTTAAAATTGTTCCAAATGGTTTCTTAGTCCATTATTCCCGCTGCCGTGGCACTCCGTTACCAGGGCCGGGAGCAGGAGGGGGCAGCGGGCTGCGCAGCGGCGCTGTCTGTTCGTCCGTCTGCTCCCCCGCTGCACAGCAACACAGAGCGGAACCCAGCACGGGTTCGGCCCCCGGGACCGACCCCAGGCTCCCTCGGGATGCCCTGGGAGCTGCCCGGGAGCCAGAGGCGCGAGCTGCAGCCCCAGGGCCGGGACACACGTGTCCCCGCTCCGCTCGGCAGCGCCGGGGCCTGTCACCCTGCGGGGCCCGCGGAGCACAGGTACGCACCGCTGGCCTGGCTGCCTTTGTTCGATAGAGCACTATCGTCAAAACCGGCGTTTAGACAAGTGGTGGTTTGTATTCACAAGCCACGGCGCTCCAGCTGAGCGGATGCCAGGGTTTAAGGGACAGCGGGTCAGACAATGCCCCGGCCACCGCAAATGCTGCTCTCGTACCTGGGCACAGCCACCCAAATGCGTGCTAGTGCCACCCATCTATACAGCAGTCCCCAACACCATATTCTATAATGCACCACCTAGGAAGCGATGCCGTGAAATCCTAAGAAGGATGCATAAAGCATAACAGGAGATTAACCCAACCTAAACTCTGCTCCTAAGAGCCGCACAACACAACACCCGGCAGTATCTCTAGCCTTAGCCAAATGTTTCCATTTTTCAGTTTTTGCCAGGAAGTTGAGGTAATCCCTGGACACATCCTCAGTAAGTGTTTTCAATTTCCCCCAAAATAATCACAGAAAATTTAATCTCTAGAAAGTTCTTTCTGTAATTCAACTCAAGTTAATTTGTCAGGGAAGAGAGGTTTGTCGCTTCACGGTGTTCCGGTTATTTCATTCAGTGCCATTCTCTAGTTAAGCTGTACTAATAACTCCAACTGTTACCAACTTATTTCTCTCCATAAGACAAAACAGAGCTGGTGAGCAGGGTAACACAGACTTAAAGGGATCCTCCCTGACCTCTTTACCTTCACTGTAGCAACATCTCTGACCCGATCTAATTCACTCTCCAAAGAGCGATTAAAAAAAATAGGAAAAGGAGCAAGTCAGACTGCTGGCGAGGTTTCACACAGCTAAGAACTGCTTCACACGCTCCCACTAACTGCAATTTTTGTCGTGGTCTCTTTGCACGCAGTTTGACTTCCCGGCAGGCAGGCATTTGCAGAGGTAAAGCAGGACAAGGCACGGGGTCAATATTGCAGATCCTGTTCCAGGCAGCCCTGAAAGTTCTCTAAATCCCCGCTCCAGCACCCCCTGCTCTGGAAGCAGAGGCAGGAGCAGCTGATGCCGAAATACCTTTGAGCTTCACCTCCCTGGGACTCCTCCAAGAATTTCCAGGCAATTTCAAACCCTGCCATGGACTTTAAGGGCACAAGGTGAAACAAGCGGGGCAGAGACTCCATCACAACCCGGCACTGCAGCTCAGGAGAACGCTCGCTGCCAGCGCTGGTTTTAGAGCCTGGTCTTTGGCGGGATGAACACGAATGTTCCCTCCCAGGTGGCACGGGCTGGGGCCCACGCTGCGGGACAACCCCACGGGACACGCTGCCCAGGGAAGCAGTTGTTAGCAGGACCCACACGAGGAGCCCACACATCTCATCCCGCCCGCCCCGCCGTGCTGGTGCAAGTGGGAGAAACAACCGCGTTCTGTGCCCTCGCAGGCTGCCTTGTCGCTGTTATCCGCAATATTCCTGCCAGCTGGCGCCTGGCACCGCCAGCACATGAAATAAAGACTGCTCCCGCCACCTGGTGCTACGGATGGTAATTACAGGAGAGCTGCCGCGGGATGCTCCAGTCCTGCGCATCTTCTTCTCAGGGAAGCTGCACACAGGACTGGACTGTTGTCACTGCCATAGAACTGCACGGAGAAAACGGTCCTGGGTCCCGTTCAGTGCCACACGGAACAACGCCGGTAATAACACTGCAAGAGTGCAGTCTGCCGACAGGACAGAAAACGGCTGCCGTTCTCTCCATCTGCATCACATCGCAAGCGGATGGCCTGGGACGTGTGCTTTGGTGCGCATGCATTCCTCAGGCTGTGTATCTGATTTACTTTCCTAAGCAAATCTGCTGTGCGATGGGCGCTTTGTGTCTGCACGAATGGACCATCTAGATTCAGAAAAGCTAAATTCTCGCTGCGGTTCTGGAGCGCTCCTGCGGTCACTCTGTGTGTGTGTGTGTGTGTGTGCCCACCGCGTGCCGCCTCATCCAGCTGCTCGACAAGAAATGGCTTCAAAGCCCCTCAAAGGTAACAGAAAACCTCCCACCAGTATGAACGGGCTCTGCGTCTGGTTCTGAACCGCCCCGGGACCACGGGCCAACCCACTCCTAAAGCTGCCATCTCCCTGTGCCACGCAAACCCAGCGCCCTGCTGCTCCAGCACCACACAGCGGTCACCGACACAGCACTGCTGAGCCCTGCGCTGCTTGCCAACCTACCACCAAAGCAGGAGAAACTCCAGCACACGGAGGCATAATTATTTGTATTTAATTAGTCTCTCTGCCCCTGGGGCAGGACAGAGGACTGAAGCATTGCTGCTTCACGGTGATCTTCACCCCGCGGCCTCACGTCTTCTCCCCACCACCGCACATCCACGCACTGGTTCCTACAAACCATGGAGAACAAACCCCCGAGTGTGATGGGGATGGGAAGTTTCGTGTGGGGAGCTCTCAGCATCGTCCCTGTGTGAACACAGGGTGACAGCGACATCCGGAGGATTTCACAGATTCTCTGCCTTTCAGTGTGTCCAGTGGTTTTTTAACTCCTTCATTCCTCGGTGCCCTGACTGCAGAGCTGGGAAACTACCCCAGTGCTGCCGTTACACCCAGCTCAGGGCATTGCAGATCCAGGGGGTGCCAATGCTGCGGACACGGGGGGCTCAGGGCTGCCCCACATCCACCCACTGGGGACTCGAGAGCCAGAGCGTTCCCCAGCACACAGAGCAGCCAAAAACCAGCGCAGGGAGCAGAACCCAGAGCGGACTTTGCCCCCTGCTATTAACACTCCTGGATTTGATGGGAGAGAAAGCGGCAGACGACCAAAAGGGCAGAATCAGCATCTGGAGCAATTCAATTTGAAATTAATTATATAAATTATGTAATGAGAGAAGATTAGCTAAATGAGTGTTTCTGCGTGAACTCGGAATGCAGACAGCAGGAGCGCAGCCCGCGCCTCGAGCGCGCCCCTGCTCCGTGTTGCCACTCTCCATTACCGCACACAGGGTCTCATTTGGCAGGCTTGGCGACTGAAATACTTCAAGTTTCAGGCAAAGACGGATCGAGGTCTGGAGCACTTGCTCTTTCCCCCTAGCTAAGCTCCTGCCGCAGCGCCCGACAGCAGCTCCGTGACACCCAGCCCGTCACCCCGAGCTCGGCCGCAGCGAAGCGCCATCTCCAGCTGACACAGTCCCATCACAGCTGACCTTGGGCTGCTGCTGAAGAAAATGAATTAGCTTACAGAGGTAGCCAAGTGGAAAGCTGAAACTATCATTTTCCAAAGATATTCAAGGTAAAAAGCCTCAGGGACAATTTTTTTGTCAGCTTCTGAGACTTGATTAACTGCCTTAATTCCACATGATTAATGGCTTTCACATCTCCCGAGACCCAAGTCTCTGTGCACATCGTATGATTGGAGCATCTTCAAAATTCATTCTCCAAAGACCCCTACGAGCTGCCCGAGAGCCACAGGCACTGGTGACCGACCACCCCGCCCTGTGCCTTCCTCATGCAGGATCTTCCTCCTCCCGTCCCACCGCTGCCCACGTGGAGGGGATGCAGAGAGACCACACTGCACATCAGCTCTCACAGACACCCCAGACCTGGCAGGAGCCGAGCGCTGAACCCCCTGGTCTGCAGATGTACGGGGAGAGGGACGGGCCAGACCAGAGATCCTGCTCTGGCACCCTCGTCCTCTTGATGTTGCTCTTTAGAACCACAAATGATGCCTTGGGTGTCACCCGTGACAGCTGTACGAGAGATCTGTGACACAGAGCAGAACAAAGGCTGGAAAGAAACCTTAAGAAAATGATCAAGACTCTACTGAAGACTTAGCAAATCCCTGCTGATTAAGGTTGCTGTCCCTGTGTGCAATAACAGTCAAAACCGTCTTCATTCTCTTCAGCAATCACCAGCAGATGCTCCCAAGGGGTCAGCAGGGAAGGAAGCCCAGGGAGTATTTTCAGTCTTGCAACCTAAAGTGGTGGCCAAGATGCAAATGGAAAGAGAAGAATATGAAAAGAAAGAAAGGAAGGAGCCTTGGCCTCATCACCTCATATGACTTGCCACATCAGCACGTGTTCTCCAAATAAAGAATCCTTGTTTCACAGTTCACGGTAAGTATGGTGATGTTGAACATTTGGGCTTCTTATTATAAACAGAATCAAATTAACATGCTGAACGAGTATGAAGTGGTTAAGTACACATGCACCACACAGGCCCTACACAAGACATCAGTAAAACCCTGCTAGCTGAATCATTAATCACTTGTCAAAGGTTAACACAGTAGAGCCTCCAGTAAAAATGCACAGTATTTTATGCAGCACGAGGTCCGTAATGGATAAAAAATTCATCCCATATCTGCCCTCGTTAATAGAATGCGAGAACTGCGCATCTACAGGATCTATAAATAAACTACCGAGGCTGACTTGCTTCTACTGTACTTAATGGTAGGAAATTGCATAAAAGAGTTGCTCAGGCAGCCGGTGACCTTGAGAAGTTGATGTGAAGAGAATACACAGGGGCTGATTGTGCGCTCCCGGGGTGGGCTGCTGAGCGAGGTTATCGCAGCAAACACGCAGCACAGCTGCAATCTTCTGATTTGTATTATGGAAAGTCAGAATGTAGCTCACACGAACTGAACTGAATTACACGCGGATTGGATTATTATTGTTATTTATTTATATTGAGGCGGAAAACGAAAGTGCTGCATGGATCAATAGAGTTTGCATTCGCAGAACAAAACACAAAACCTGGCTCTGCGGGAACAACTGTTGAACTTGATCGGGCACCCACTCTCACTCTTCTTTATTTGCACCGTTTTCCAGTAAATGCCTCAGAGCTTTTGCTGTTGCATGAATCCCTGTTGAGTAATGCGAGGGGCAGGTGTTTGTGCCAGCACACGGACAGCAGCTCATCTCGCTGGCCTTTCCCCTCTGCCCACAGCCCGGTAACGTCCCCGCACACGTGGGACAGAGGCTATCGCTGGATTTTCAGCCGCTGGCCGGGTGCTCCCCGCGCTGCCCGTGCCCAGCTCTGCTCCCCAGCACATCCGAGGAAGTTACTCCGTGTTTCCCATCGCGGGCCCTTGTTCTCGTCGCTCATACCTTAGACAAGCTTTCAGCATCTCGGCTTACATCTCCTGCGCTAGGTCAGTCCCACGCTGATCTTTCTGGAACATCTCCACTGCAGTAAGTAGGCTATTTCTAAGAATGACAGCAGATAAAAGCAAGGCTCAAGGTCTGGCTTAAGAGCTGGGAAAATGTGGATGAGAACTGGCAGAGAATGGAGGGAACAGGGATGAGAAATCTGGATGGACCAGGCTGATTTATCGAAAGGTGCAGGGGCTGCAATGATGAGGAAGGATGCAGCTCTGCTAGCAATATATGGATCTAGATGTCTCAGCCATGTCGCATGATTCAAATAAAACCTTTATCGTGACGTATGTCACCCCTGGGCTGTTCAGAGGAAGCCTGCCCGTGACTGTGCCGTGCACAGACAAGCAGATGTGACCACAGCTGTTTGAGGGGTGGCACAGACCTGCGCAGAGCCTGGAAGGGTCACAAGGCTGCAAGTGTCAATGTCGATTTTTCCACAAACCCAACAACTCATAAAGAAACTTCTGTAAGGTCATAAATCAAATGTTAAAATTCGAGGACACATCCTGTCTTGCATAACTTACCTAGAGCCCTGTAGCATGTGTAGTACGCTGACTGAGGGATGAGTATCACAGGAGCACAGAATAACCCAGGGCCAGCAGTGTGGTGGGACCAGCTTGATCAGAGCTTTATTCAATTAGTTATTGAAAACCTTCAAGGGTGGAGACTGTACAAGGTCCCTGGGCACCCTGTTCCTCTCCTGGAGTGACCCCACGGGAGTACAGCCTGGAACCAATACCTCCCCCTGAGCCCAAGCAGCCAACCAGGCTTTTACTCAACTATTTATCCACCCTCTCAGACTGTAATGTCCAACCTGGAAACACGAACATTGTAGGACAGAAGAATACTGTGTCAATAATATTGCTGACGTCAAGGTAACTGCCATTCACTGCACTCCTTTTATCGGCACATGCAGACATTTTATCATAGAAAATAATCAGGTTGGTCAGGCATAACGTTACCTTCTCCTTCACGTGCCCAGATGTGCAGCCCAAGATAACTCACTACCTAATTTTCCCCGGCACAGGTCCCTGCACTGTTCTTTCAGCCTTTCTCGAAGACGGACACAACATCTGTCTCTCCGGTTGCAAGGGAGCTCCCCTGACCACAACTTTTCAAAGACGACAGAGAAAAACCTTGCAAGGACACCACCCAGCTCTCTCAGCACCTTCGGACCCACGGCCCTGTACGGACCAGGTTTTCACAAGCAAGCCCTGAGCAGATAGTGGATAACACTGCTCATAGATTTTCTCTTCCTTGAGCCCCTTCACAATGCACAGAGGCCCAGGCCACCGTGTTGGTAAAACAGGAGCAAAGAAGGTACCGAGTGTCTCAGCCACACCTGTGTCTGCTGTCACCAAATCACCCACCCCATCCAGCAACCGGCTCACGTCTTCCTTGTGCAGCTTCTTACTGCTCAGCTCCCCACTTAGCCAAGCTGGTCTTGTCTCCTGATGGATCTCCTCCTCTTCCTGAGGCTGGGATGGGCAGTTCTTGTGCCCGAAAGGTGATCTAACAGACCTGCAGCTTCCTCGGACCCCTCTGTCCTTCAGAGCCACCTCCCACGGGACCTCACCTGCCCGTTTCCTAAACAACCCAAACTCTGCTCTCCTGAAGCCCAGGTTCTGTGTTCTGATACTCTTGCGTCACTTCCTTCACGATCCTGAATATTTCCCACTTGGCTCAGACAAGACTGCCATTAATTACCGCATCTTCATTAGCAGTAGCTGAGCTCCGTAACACCCTGATCGTATTCTGCAAGGCTGAGCAGGCCGGGACTGCATTCATTAGTGGCTTTAATGTTCATAAAGAAAGAGTCTTTAATGGCAATTTTTTTTTGCACAAGGTCAAAACCCTGCAGTGGTCAAACATCTGGGAATGAATACTGTTCAGCTGTGCCCATCTCAAGATGTAGGAATCCAGTTTTGCTGAAAAGCCAACTAGAATATCACTGGGACACAAACCAGAGTTGAAAGGGAGCAGACCCTGTGAAACGCCACTGCCTCACCAAATCCTGAGTCACAAAGCAAACACATCTCTGCCGGCCCCCCGGCTGAGCCCGGCTCTGCAGCTCAGGCTGGGCTCACGTTGCCTCACGTACCTGCGGGAACCACGACTGCAAGTCCAGTTCTGCTCCGTTTCACAAGCAGATTCTCAGCAGCCTTTGGGGACAGCAGCAGAAGCTGACACAACACCCGTTCTCCACCGTTTGCTCCAGAAACGTTATTTCCATCTGCCTTATACCCAACCGTGTCTCAGAAAACAGGAACTCTCTGCGCTGCTCCTGCAGTGGGATCGCCACACGTGGCAGGGAAACGGCGCCCGTGGATGTGCAGAGACACAGAGCGCGGTGCTGACCGCGGGATCCGCATTAACCACGGCTTGGCCCGGCCCTGCACGGAGACCTCAGCACCCCCGCTCCCGTAGGACCCTGCCAAGTTCTGGAACACCAGCTCCAGTCCAACAAACCGCCCCTTAAAACCAGCGAGACAAACGTTAACCCTTTCTGAGTCTTACCCCTTTAACTTGGAGTGAAACTGGGATGCTCGAAACACTTTGCAATAGCCAGGAAAAGAAGCAATTAATGCTTTCAGATGGAAACCTAAGTTTCCCAAATACGTGGAAAACAAAGGCATCCCAAATGCTGAATGCCAACGTGACGACGGTGGGACAGGCAGTAAGACGTGCTGGCACTGGTTTACCAGGTGACTTGGGGATGGTGACACTTGTAAAAGATACTGAAAAAAAAGGTCAGTGGCACCAGACTCGCGGGGTGCTGCGGGAACCGCAGATGGGGAGTCCTGTAAAGATCTGGGTATCTGCATCACAGGGCTCCTCCAGCAATAAACTGGCCACTACATCGTGCCATTGCCAAAATAATCCTTTTCCCAGGCAACATGGACCTCACCAAGACAGAAATGACTGTTCATTCACAACTTGGAGTTATCACAGGCTTTTTATGATCGTTGTGCTTCCTTCTGATCCTTGCACCACTAGGAGTTTTAGTGCCAGCCCAAATTAAATTCATTTTACAATACATACTTCTTTTCTTGCTTCTTAATAGAACAATTTGGAAAGCTATTGGGCACTTTGAACAGCAACACTATCTTTTCTTTATGGCAACAAAAGGAGTTCTTTGCCTGTCTTTTCTCAGGTAGAACACTCAGCAAGGGCAGCAGCCCAGCTTGCACAAGAACACACTTTTTAACCTGCTGATTGCACACAAAACTACTCAGCAGTTTAGCATGTCCAAGCTGCCATTTCGTCACACAAGTCTCCGTTAATCACATTTATCATTCCTTATACGTAGCAGGAGGGGTGTAGAAATTGAATATCAAGTGAAATTCACTTTGTCACCCTTGTAGCCAGCAAATAAAACTTTGCTTATCTTGCTGCAATTTCACGACCCACAGCGCGAGCTGGTGAAAACACCCTCAGCCATGCTGCTGATCACCGCCTGGAGTGCTGCACTCTGGCTGTAACCTTTGCTCTGACCCAGGCTGCACAAAGGCTCCAGAACAGGGCTGTTCCCACACTGAGCGTTCGCTGCACCGCTCTCCCTTCATTCTCCCTCCATCCTCACACGTATCCATGGCTCTTCTTTCTGTTTTTACAGCTGTTTCCCAGCCTTCAGTGGTAAACATACTTGTGATATTCTGATGATTTCCTACAGGTATCCCAAATGATTCGGGGAGAGAGAATGCACTGAGATGAGGAGAACATAGGGAGGAAACAATCTCCTTATCATGCCAGATGTCACTATGAATAAAGACCTTGGAAGAAAACGTATCATTAATGCAGCTTAGGTGATGTTGTTTTTGCAGGCGTGCCAGCACCAGGGGAATACAGCACGGCGAAGGTTGGTTTTCTCTGCTGAGAAAAGAACAGGAGAAGCTGACAAGAGAGCTTGTGGAAATTCAAATCAGCCCCCTCACATTTTGTTCGGAAATGGCTCTGTGTCCTCGGGAGCGGTGCACAGCCTGGTGTGGTTCAAATGAGGCATAACTGGCAGCCTAAGCGGATAAACAAAAAGGAAGAACTTGTCCCATCATCATTATTTCACTCCAAAGCATGTTTACTGTCACCACAGTGATGATTCAGCTCCCAGTTCTGCAGCTCTGAAGGCTGCAAACACACAAAGACAATCTCAGCGAACACGAGAAAGGAACGTGATTCTTGCATTCACTTTACAGAGAGGACTAGTGCAGAAAGCAAGCGCTCATCCAAAAGACACTTGTTTTTACGCATGGTTACTGGCTGTGCCCCACAGGACCGCTGGCACGCACAGGGCACGACCCAGACCGTCCACTCTCACCTGGCCCTGCTGGTGCAGGGGACCGATCCAGCACCCAGCTGTGCCACATCTGCAGCACCACCAGCCCATCCTGCCCCGCTCCTGAGCACAGGGGCACTGCCACAGCACTGGGAAGGGGCTGCTCCCACTTTCCTATCTCAGCTCTGGCAAAAAACAAGTCAGAAAACATCCCCTATGGGCCCAGAAATTCCGCTGGGGCAGAGGAACGTCCCTCCGAAAGCCGGTGGGTGCTTGCGCGATGACAGCCGAGCTGCAGCCGGATGAACGGGGCGCTGCACTGGAAGCACTGGGAACACCGGCCGCAGTGTCCCCCTCCACGTCTTCCCTGCGACACCCTCGTACCCCCGGGGACAGCGGGGACGTGGGTCCCAAACAGCCACCACCCGCTGGACAGAACAGGGTTTGTCACCTCCCCTTGCGGCCACCCGACCCCACGAGTGTGGGGCTGCAAGGGAACGGTCCCGGCAGCTCCCCTCCCTCCATGGCTCTGACATCCCAATGCCACTTAGCAAAGCAAACTTCAGCTTAGAGCTAAAATAGCGTAATTAACGCGAGGCAGCCATGCAGGTATCCTCAGGAGGATCAGCATCCTCCAGCACAGTGCTAAATCCTGCTGTCAGGGCACTGTGAAACGAGATAAAAATAGTCTGTGCGAGGCAGCCCTGCCTGCATCTGGGGCTGCCGAGAGAACAAGATGGCACATTCCTGCTTCTCAGCTCTGTTTCCACTGCTCTTTCTCTTAAAAGAAATCCTGTGAGTGACAGCTGAGGTAAATTGAGCTTTCAGGGGTGTACAAAGCAATAATTTCAGAGAGAAGTGTGTACCACGAAGTTGCAGTGTTCCGAAATCCTTCACAGCTGCGAAGGAAGGTCGCTGTTTGCCCAATTTAACTCATAAACCCCGAGGACAGAGATCTTACAAGGGATGCTCTCCTCTCGGAAGGAAAACAGAGATTTGATCTGTCAGCATCTGTATCAATCAAATGATAGTTCATGCCTTAATTTCACCAGAAGGGATCACTCTGAGGAACTGAACGGGCACCACCAGGTGAGTCCTAAGCACTTGTGAAAATGAAGGTCTTCCCCTTATGGCAAAACGCACCTCTCACGAGCAAAACTGCTTCCCAAAAACGATCACTCATCGCTTCTCAAAACAGAATCCTTCACTTCTGCAGCATCTAAAAGACTAACATTTCAGAATCTCTTTTTGCATCTTTCGCTAACTCTCACCCACCCCTCACACGAGCCCTGTGCCATGGCCACTCACCTTGTACATCGCATTCTGCTGCTTCGAAGTGCACGACCTCAGCCTAACGTACAGTTCAGATAATTGCTGCTTTGTTCCAGCTACCTCCCAGAATAAACCACCAATTAAACCGATAACCACTACTACGTTGTTCTGAAAAGTGACAAGAAAGCCTGAAGATCCGTAATGGACCTGGCTCCAGGAAGGTTTCCATAATTAAACAGTTCTCCGGAATGCATCTTTTCTGCATTTACACGGAAAGACTCAAATGTTACAAAACCCTAGTTTCTGCAGAGTAAGTCCATAGTAAACAATGCCACAACAAAAACATTATTCGGTATTAATCCCATTCATTATAGAATTAAAAACACTACACAAACAAAGGTTTTCTTGTCCCAAACATCTTTCAGCTCTGCCCATTTTGCAAACACCTGGTACTTCAATGCAGCAGACAACAAAACAAGACTAAAGCACACAGGTAACACTGCCAAGTCACTATTTCAGTCATTACTAAGGTAGAAAGTTGACATCCTCAGCTCACTTGAGCACCAAAACCACTGACCAGTAAAGCACGTGTGCCACGAATGGTTCAGGAGTCCTTCCAGGGGTTCTTGCCAGTTCTCTTGAAGCCAACCAAAACAACGCAGGACGGCGACAAAGATGCAGCATCCCTGTTGTTAGGAGCCTCATCTGCCCAGCAAGCTCACTTGTTTGAACATAACCCCTGTCTCAGGGACGGGTTGGATTCCTGGTGCCCGCTCCAGGAGCACTGTGCCATGCAGATGCTCACTCTGAAGTCTGAAAATAAGCTACCACTGAGCTCCACAGACACGTAGAGCCTGAGCAAGCTGAGGCAGAACAGGCAGTCCTGCTCAGCACCTTCTAACTGAGCACAAATAGATGAAAACATCAACAAAGATAGAGAAGACTTTGGAATAAGTGAGATGAGAAACAGAGAACCTGAGAGACCAGGAATAGGAGAAAAGAACGGTGTGGGCTTCCAGCCAGAAACTGTGGCCCTGGTGACACAGAATCACAGACGGTTTGTGTTAAAGGACCTTCCCAGCCCCCCAGTGCCCCCCCTGCCATGACAGGGACATCTCCACCAGCTCAGGTTGCTCAGAGCCCCGTCCAGCCTGGCCTGGGATGTCTCCAGGGATGGTTCAGCCACCACCTCTCTGGGAACCGGGGCCAGGCTCTCAGCGCCCTCAGGCCCAGAACCAGGCTGAAAGCCCCACTGTGCCCTCCGGCTGCCCTGGAGATCTCCCCAGAGCTGGGACCCACGGGCAGCCTCACCTCGGCAGCACCGCTGTACGAAACTGAGCCTTCCAGGATGCGGTTTGTGTGACCCCCGGCCCAGGCTGTCTGCACGAGGACGGACAGCAGATGCAGCAGACCCTCTGAGCCGTGCTTTTTACACGGTCAGTCCTGCACAAGGGCCTCCTCCTCTCCATCAGCTGTTGGAGTGACACAATGCCATTAAACACAACCAATATTTGTGTTGTAATAAATGGTTATGCAGTAGTTCACTGTGCAATCCAGCCCTAAACAGAACATACGGCATTCGTGGTATGATACTGTCCCAAAAGCCTGTGTAAGCTGGGCTCTGTGAGCAGATATTAATGACATCTTCTCCACAGTGCATAACAATTGGCCTTGATGATCTTGAGGATCTTTTCCAACTAAAATGATTCTGATTCTCTGCCTGACCATTCCAGTTTTAACAAAGCCCTGTATTACCAAAACCCTTCTTAGCGTTTGGGGGATGCGGGACTTCCCAAGAAGGTGTAAAAATACCACTAAAGCATTTAGAAGAATCCAGACTGGCTCTGAACAAACACCTCAGCAGAGCAAATCAGCCCCCAGCACTAACACAGGTGTATTTAATGGCACCGCGCTCTCGCCTGCACTGAGCTGCATTCCCACACCAGCTCCTGCTCCAAAACCGTATCTCACCCGAGCTCCTCCTGCCTGGAGGAGGAACAACGAGGACAGATATTTTTGCAGTGCTATGGCTTCTTTTGGAAATTTAATAACTATTTTAGAAAAAAAGATTAAAGAGTGTTTTTAATCAACTTCAAACAGACAACAGATGCTGGCTTTAATAAAAATGAGTTACGAAAGAGAAGGGAATAACAAGAATTAATTAGAGGATGCTGGGCGAAGAAAGAAAGTCCAGAAATCTACATTTCCTCACAATTAGCTTACAGATTAACATCCCCTCAGGACACGGGGATACTCTTTCTTTACTTGTTTTTAATAAGACAGTATCGCATTGGTATTACACAAACAGCCCATGGAGCCACCGCCCCAGCTCCGAGGAGCATCTCCCAGTACAGCCCAGCACGGCGATGGCAGCGCACACATCTGAGCCCACGGGCAGGGTTTGCAGCGCCTGCTGCAACCTTCACTGCAGTGATGGGAAAGGGAACACTAGTTCTGGTACTTTGAGGAGCACGGGGTAGTCAGCAGAGAAAAATATTGCCAACTGAACGACGGAACACGGAGCGACAGTCCTTTTTATGTAGCAGCAGCAATAGGCCCTGTTCCAGGTCCGTGAATGATGTCCCCCGGTACAGCAACTCCCCTGCAGTAACAGCGAAGAGGGACCAGTACCAGCAGCACTGAAATTACAGCCTGTGCACAGGTAATTCTCTGCGCAAACTGCTGTAGCTGCAGCAGCGCCGAGCTCTCTCCTCTAACATGGACAAGCCGTCCACCGCAAAACACTGCAAGGGGCAAATGCTGGTGATAAAATTAAAACGCTAGCCAGGATATAAAACCAGTACAGAAAGCTAAACTTACTGCTCGCTCTTTTAAAACACATAGACTTGGAATGGAAGACAGAACGACTGTAAGATATTGTATGCAAAATGATGGGAGGTGCTGAGAAGTAATTCAGGAGCGTTTGAGCTCCCAAACGATGGGTGGCTTCTCCCACAGTCAGGCAGGACATTGTGGCACAGCAAAGACCCATTTGCCTTTGTTAAACCCATTTGTTAAATCTGTTGCTTCAGCAGGGGGCCCTGGCACACGAACAACAGGCTCAGGGTGCAGAGGGACTCACCCAGGACTCCAAAGCCATAACTGAAGAAAAGGTCCCACCAGTGGGCACTGTGTCCTTCTGTGTCCCGCTCCAACGAAGACACCTGCGCCAATTCCTCAAGAAATCCCGGCTCTGGCGCTGCACGGCCTTACACTGCCAGTAACACCAGTGTGGAGCACAGAGCACCCCGAGCTCAGAGCTGCTGGAGGTGCTTTGCTAGACAAAGGCTTTGAACCGAGCTGTGGGGAGCAGGGGAAAGCGCAGGCTCATGTAGGGCAGCAGGAATGAGAATAAAGCCTCACCCGGGAGAAACCTCCCCTGGGAGGTCCTGGTTTGCCCATAAGCAAAGCACTCCGTGTACAGCGTTCTCTAAGCCAGCAGAGACGTTTCCCACCCCCAGCAGCTGGTTACAACAGCACGGACAACCGTGGTTCAGTGGAATTTGTTCCCTGGAGCCAAGCTGCACCGGGACCTGCCCGTCTGGTGGTCACAGCGCTGCCAGCAGGGAGCACGGCTCTGGAACACACAGCTTGGCGGGGATGAAGACATCCGGGGATGCTGGAGCGAGAGGTCCCCGGTAGCCATAGCAACCCACAGCGCTCTTCTCCTCCTTACTGTATTAGTGCTTTTCTCTTCTCACACTGGTTTTCTATCACGCTGCCTAAGCCGCAGGCCCAACCGATCTCCAGCCAGCTGAGATGCTAATGTTCCTTAAAAATAATTTTATTAACAGGTTTTCTTCTCATCATCTTAAAAGCACTGCAGTGAACCTGTATTTTATCTAAAGAGGAGGGAGAAAGAATGGGAAAAGATGCCGACAGTGCTTAGCCTCACTGGACAGCAAGCCGGTAGAACCATTCACGTATGCTATTCTCATTCACCAGTTTTATGTGAAAACGACTGGTGGCTTCATTTGCCAGGATTGCCATGCCTGGGAGAGCCGGGCAGGGGGCAAACGCCTCCCGCTTCACCCACTGCCCTTCCAGCTCTCTCCTGCTTCATTTCTGCAGTATCAAGGGCTTATTGTGCACAGGTCAGCCTCGGTCTGTGGTCCAGACCGACTGACTCAGGGCAAAATTAGGACTGATGAACCACAACTCCACAAAAGAAGAGGCAGGTCGTTCTGTCAGAAGCACCTGCCTCTTGCAGAATCTCAATGGCTTGTTTACTTATTATTTATTTGCTGATCTTGTTAGTACGTGAGGAAGAGGGAACAGAGTGAAGAAAAGCAAGATAAATTTATAATAATGCATAGTTGCTGTCATGCTGCATTAAAGCTCTGCCAGGCAAGCACTAAGTTGTGATGTTCTACATCAAGAGTTAGCTAAACACTAGGAAACCGAAGTGTCGTTGTTCTTACCGTTGTACCTAAGGAGCAGGAACACCCACCTGGCAGACTGCTGTCAGCACGTGTATTTAGCGTGTTTAACAGCAGCAGCACACTGGTACTGCCCTGAGCCTGCGGCTCGTGTGGCACAGCAATAACGGGTGTCCCCAAACCCCCCTCACTGCGCGGAACTTCATGTTACCATCATAAACTTGAAAAGAACCCACATTTTTGTAGGTAACAAATGTAAACAAGAAAGGAAAACTTCTTGCTTGAGATTTGGGATACTTAGGTTTTGGCAAAGAAATCATCATCTCTCTACTGCAGGAAGGAAAATATTGATAGAAGAAAATCAACAGAGCTGGTTAATGGACGGGACATGCAAGTGCGATGGTCCCAGACCAACCTGTGTGAGTGGAACCCGACACGTGAGCCCACGGCTGGTGCACATCGGAGACACGAACCTCAGAGCAAGACGTGTGAGGAAGGAACGTTTTATCACACACCGCTGGAACGGGACCAGCTAGCAGCTTCTCCAGGAGAAAATTAACATCATCCCCTGAAAGGGCTGTGCATTCGGTTTGGCAGAATGTAATTACCTTCTCACTCTTTACGACTTTAGGAGAATGGAAGCCTGATACTTCTTTAAATTGTAACATGGGGTAACATGAGGGAAAAGATTAATATCTCCCAGTAAGGAATCACAACGCTGGTGTCCCCGAAAGGAGCCACGGCTGCTATCCGCAGAATTTTCATTCCCTCACATACCTCATTACTCATATTTCCTCTGTGCAGTACCAATGGCAAGCCATGCACAGGACTCTGGGACCTCAAAAAACCCCTACACAAACATATTTACATTTTCTCCACATAGCTGCTTCATGCAAAGTAAATTGCCAAAGAGCACATCAATGCATTCATTTAAAAAAGGCTTGTTTGGACTGTTCCCTTCAAGGAATTTGAAAGTGTTCTTTCTCCCTTCCCTTTAAATGGCACTTTGGAATTAGTATGCCATTGTGCAGATCAAGGCCATTTGCAGGAATATAAAATATTCAATTAATAAGACTCTGGAATATTTAATCATGACATTGAAATGCTAAGGACTACATTAACATTTATTATTCTCTATAAAAGAAGGATCTCCAGCACTCTGCCTGCAACTGTTCTATAATAGCTCTTTGGAGCTCAATGTTGGTTTTTGGTCTCTTTCCTAAACCAATGCTAAAAGGCAGTATTAATGCAGATTAAGCTAAATTTCATAACCACTAGAGTAACACTCCAAGACAGAGTGAAATTACTTGCTCTTCATTTAAAAAACTGGGAGAATTTTTTTTTTTTTCCCCATTTTCAATTAGCAGAGCTTTGATGGCAGAGAATTACGCAGGCGAGCCTTTTACTGGCTTAGGCCATGCCGAAGGGCTCTGAGATGCCAAGCAGTGCGTGTCTCAGGCTGGGCATGTACCAGAGACACCAGTAACTGCAGAGGGAGCAGCCCTTGGGATGCCGCTGAATCTTCTGGGCTTCAAACCTTTCCATCAGGTGGTGGCTGAACCATCCCTGGAGACATCCCAGGCCAGGCTGGATGGGGCTCTGAGCAACCTGAGCTGCTGAAGACGTCCCTGTCATGGCAGGGGGGCACTGGGGGGCTGGGAAGGGCCCTTCAACCATCTCTGATTCTACAATCACCTTCAGCCACTTGACATATCAATTTGCTGCATTTCATCCTGTACTTCGGGTGAAGAACAAAAGTAGTGGCATATACATACACTTTATAGATGCACAATTGCTTAATCATCTCACATTCCGAGTAGCCAAATAATTAGACACTACGGGACATACTCAATAAAGAATGTGCCCCACCCTCACGGTTTAAGTCACCCAACAGAAGACACCAACACAGCAAGGATTTTCAGAGTGATGCAGCCCTGCCTAGTGCGGGCAATTCCCCAGCACGGAGGGAGGGTTCTCCACCTCCTCCCCCGTTCCTGACCCCCCACCACGGCACAACGCTTTCCCCACACAGCGCGGTTGGCCGGGTGACACGAGGTATGGGCTGGCCAGGGACTCGCGTCAAAGAACAGAAGCATCAGCGGGATTTGTGTTACGCGTGGAAATCTAACGTCATCCCTGAACCCACCCAAAGCTTTATTCTGTTGGTCCTGCAGGGTCCCAACTTCTGCTGGGACCACGTAAGGTTCCCGAAAGGATGCTCGCTGCCTCGGAGGAAGGTCCCACCGCCCCCCAGGAGCGGGACCAAGCGCTGTAGCAAAGCCCATGGACAAGTCACCTTGTCTGGACTCCGCACGGACGCTGTATTTGACACACATGTGAAAACGGCAAAGAACAAACCCACACGTGAGAAAACTGCAGAGGTTGTTCTGAGTGTGGGAGCAGCTTCAGAGCCCAGCTCCCCTCATTGGGGAAGGAAGTTTCTCCTAGATAAAGGCTTTTCCCTCTCTATAGGAAAATATTGATGTATTATTACTTAGGTACCATTAAATATCTTTCCCAAAGAACTTCAGCTGTGGGCAGTCCCTGTACTAGACATATTTGTGAACAGAAGGCTGGAAGACCAAAGGAACAAAACAAAACACACACATCATGTCCGTGGGACTTTCATCCCTGGCAGCAGTTACCTGGGAAGGTAACTCGATTCCTTCATCTAACTAACAAAAAACCACATTTTGCCAGTAACGGTAGTGCCCAGATAGCGCATTCAATATGTGCGTTTCCGCAGCACACACCGCTCCAACCGCTCGGCTTATTTCAGCCAGGAAAGAGAACGACAAATCCACACAAAATACCACCACAACACCACAGGAAGGGCTGTGAGAGGGCATTTCATTTTTCCCCAGTGTATTCAGGGATACAAACATCATGGCGAGAGAAGAGTTGTTCAAACTAAAAGGCAAAAATACTTGCAAAATAGTAAATGGTATAAAATAGCCATAAATCTAGGCTGGGAATGTGAAGATTTATAATCCCGATGGCAGGGAAATTTTGAGACAGGCCCTCAGCAGTAGAGGCAGACACCACGGAAACCCCTCTGCCTTGCTTTAAGATGCAGTTTGCTCAGCCCGCAAGGACAATTATGGGAGAGGGACTTGTTGAACAGGTTGGCCGGGCTGTGCGAACCAGAGCCATCCTACAGCAGCGCAGGTACCGGAGCAGTCCCCGTCTAAACGGCCGTTCGACACACGGCCACCTGCATGCCTGCAGACAGCCCCGGTGCAGCACAATTGTGCATGCAGCCAAAGTCAAGTCCCCACCATGATTAATTCAACTGGTAATTCAAGCTTTCTCGGGAGTTTGAGGCCAGGTTGGCTGCTTTTTGGATCACCAAACAGCTCTCTGCCTCCTGCTTCTGTTTACGGTCTGAATGGAGTTATTGATTGCAATGATTTATGGTCTATTGATTGGAAAGGTTCCTCTGCTGCCTCCCACTTCCACACCAAGCAACCCCAAACATTTATCAGCAGCTTTATTCTGGAAAAGGCAGGAAAGAAGTAACATTCAGTCAAAAACCAGTTACCTGGGGAAAAGGGAGTCAGGAGACACGCTCAGGCGCTCTGCGATTTATCCAGGGCACGGCTCTGATACACAACAGAAAGTGCCCCAGGCAGCCCAGACACAGAGAGGTTCATCCTCAAGCACAGAGCTGCTGCACGGCTTTTTGCAGAAAACGGAAAAAACGGAGAACCTGAAAACCTTGAGTGTGATTTGGACCTAAACCGGATTGTATGAACTCTCAGAGCAATGCTCGAGCAAGGCAATGCATTTGGCAAACATCCAGGGGACTTGTAAAATGATGTACTAAAAAAAAAATGGCAACACCAATTTTAAATTGTTTTAAGTGCTCACCAGTGACTAATCTGCAGGTAGACAGCACCTACTTCGCTAATGGCTTTATAATTTGTGTTGTGTTGAGAACAAGCATTAGCATCACTAAAGATTCCTGTGTTCTGCTAGATCAAAATGTCTCCTAAGCGACGAAAATAGAAAGCAGCACCGAAAAACTTATCCCTCAGACAAAACAGACATTGCCTCCCCTTTTCTAATGCATAATGCATATGTATTTTAACATTCACAGTTAAGATCAATAAATATCAACACTATTGCAATTTGATATTATTTAAAAGCAGCTGCATATACTTCACGTGCACTAGACGGGCCAAGCACTCGGCCCTTATTTTTAAACTGTTTCAACTGTTCCGCACACGCCGCTGGCCCTGGGGCCCGCCTGGAGCAGCACCTGGGGAAGGGGAACTCCTCCATCCCCTGTGCAGCAGCCCCCCCAGACCCGCGGCTCCCGCCTGGCTCTGCCCCGCTCCCCCGTGCCCACCGCA
The DNA here is from genome assembly GCA_013399365.1 of Pampusana beccarii. Lineage (NCBI taxonomy): Eukaryota > Metazoa > Chordata > Aves > Columbiformes > Columbidae > Pampusana > Pampusana beccarii. The sequence continues at coordinate 87,981 of VWYH01006982.1, read as the reverse complement.
GCCCCTCTGACCCCCGGGACGCGTCCCTGCCCACGAGGGGCGCGGGCACAGAGCCATGAGGTGCCTGACGCGATACCAAGCCCACGGGGCTTTCAGAGCTGTGGGAAAAGGCTGATCAATTAAAGAGGGTTCATCGACGAGCCAGGAGAATCATTAAAGAATATGGAAGTTGGTCTCAGAGTAAGAGACTTCAGGAGCTGATCTATTGACCTTATCAAAAAAAAAGATTACGGAAAGATTTGAGGGCAGTCTATAGAAATCAGTATGTGAACAAAACCTGCAGAGCAAACTCTCCCATGTTGCAGGGTGGGAAAGGAGCATCACCTGCGCTGGACAATCAGCTGACAGAAGCTGCCCCTTTCTGCTTCGGGACACAAGTACCATGGAAATTTTACCACGGGGGGCAAGTAGTTGCTGCAGCGGCAGAACCGTGGATGTGATGGAGTCAAGACCATGAGCAGTGTCCTGCAGGTTGGACCGAGGCCTTTCTCTGGAAGCACCCCGTGCAAAAACCTTTCTGGGTAGGTATTTCTGAAGTGAAAAGAACAGATTTAAAGCCGCGCCATAACCATGATTTTCCCTCTGAGATTTCTGAGTCCTGGGTCAGTCACTCAAATCGACCTCTCAAATGGGTCAGTATGTTCCCGCTCTTCTTTGGTTCATAGAGGCTGGAAACCAGGAATTCACATACTGATCTTCGCTCAGCACTGCGGACAAATCGCCTTCGCTACAAAAGAACACGAGAATCAAAGGTTCGCGGAGCTCAGCACCCTGGCTCTGGTGCTGGCCTAAGCGGGTGTCTTGGAAAAAAGACAAAAACCAGGAAAAACACAGAGGACTCTGCCCAAAGCATCATCCCAGCTTGCACTCTTCTAGCTCAGGGACTTCTTCAGACACAAAAGTTTTGATATATTTGATATATTTTTCACTCGAAATATTGATTTCTGTGAATGGAACTGTACTGCAATACAAACAACACAGTGCTAGGAAAGTAACATCACTGCAAAATCCAGTTTCTGTAAGAGAACCACAGTTATGAGCCACAGGAATTTTTAAACTCTTGCATTACTTTCGTATAGCTTCTTGTAAAATCTGGCACAGGTTATGACACTGTGAAGCCATCTCACCTGTCAGGGAAATGATGTCAAACTAGATGATCACAATACACTGTTTCTTAGTAACGGGTATCATAAATCTGCCTCTCCTAAATAAAAAAGACATTTCCTTGCAATCAATGGAAATTACTTGAAATGATCACTTGTGAAATACACATGAAAGATAATGAAAGTTACAGACACAAGCGAAAATAAAGAAACCCTTAGCAATCAGGTAAAAGACAACAAAGGATGTTTTAAAAGAACCATAAGGAGAGAAATTACTGTAATAGCTTATATACATTATTGGGAATGTATACCATAACTATTAGTGTTAGAGAAAGCATTCAACAAACCTTCTGTGCTTGCAAAGATACTGAGCGGGGTTTTCTCTTTTTACAGTGATAACAAAAATATTTTAGATTCAACAATGACTGTTTAACTACGCAGATTACTATATAACCGCAACCAAAGCCAATTGCAGACCATGTCCAAGAAAGTTCAAAGCCATTTATTGTGAGCAGTTTTCCAAAGCAGTTCCTTGGCTAACTACACAGACGTTTCACACACCTGGGCATCCCCAGGGAAGGACGGGCAGGGGGGCTGAGAAGCAGAGGTGGATTGCAAGGGACAACTTGGATACACCAAGAGCTCCAGAACGGTTCATGTTCCAAACCAGGCACAGCAAACAAGCGGGTTGGTAGCGGTGGAGATCGGATGGCAGCACTGATTAACAGGCTGTTGTGAAGTTGATTGGATTTTATAAAAACCAGACGTGAATAAGCCAAATGCCTTATAAAAACATCTTATGTCAGAATTGCAATTATTAACCAAACTGGAGAGTCTCATTCCAAGCATCTGAGGACACGCGGAGAAAGACGCTCCCAGCAAGGACATGACATTCTTACCGCCCCTGAAGCGGGCACAGCTCCGATCAACAAGCACAAACCCAGACACAAACCGGTCCAGAAGCAGCAGCAAGCGCCACGGCCCAGCGCTGCCCGAGCCAGCCCTTGGCGGCCCTCCGGCCACACCGCCGGGAAACAAGCAGGAGAACTCGGCAAGTGCGAGGGCAGGGCCGGCACAAAACCCAGGAGTTATAAATGATCTGGAAACACATTGACACCAGACACAAGAAACACAGGATCACTAGAGAAGAAATATTGAGGAATACACTCCGGTAGCATCAGGAAAAACGAGCAGCTAGTTTAAAATTGAGCTCAGCTTATGACAACAGCGGGACAGGGCTGAAGGCAACAGTTCAGGAGGCCTTTATGGTGCAGGTCCCTATGGAAAGGTTATGGCAGAGCCCGAGGGAAGATGCTGAAGGGTTTGCTCAGGTGTGTGGGGGAACCCCAGAGGGACAGGCAGGAGAACGGAGACCAGGGGGGGACCAGCACAGCTGTGCAGACACCACCGGGACCCTGCACAAAGGGGCTGCACACCCAGGGTTCAGTCTGCAAGCGGCCTCTGTGAAAGGGACAGGAAGATCCGAGAGCTGGAAAACCTGCCCCGTGTGGGGAGACCAGGGGGGCTTTCCACATTCCAGTTCACAGAGCGAAAGGATGTGACCCTTCCATCACTTGCATGGGCGGAAAGTTCCCATCGTGAGACTGCTCTTCATTCCGGCTGAGAGGGGAAGCACCAGGGAACTAAAGTTAAACAATTTCAGGTAAAGTACAAAATTTCAACACTGAGCTGACAGTTATCAGAACAACTGAGTCAGGATTGTGGTTGGTTTCTTAATTGGATCAGATACCGTTTTCCAAAAGGTAGAGGTTACTTTCCCAGTTATTTTCTATGGCCTACACAACTGCAAAATTCAGACTGCATGGGCAAAACTCTCCTCCTGCCTGGGGATCTGCGAGAACGCGTGTAACCGCAGCCGAGCAGAGTCCGAGGACACGGAGCTTTCCGAATTCAGGACAAGCCGTGCACCACACGACACCTCTTCCCGAGCCCTCGCTGGCGCTGCTGTTCCTAAGAACCGCAGGTCACATTTAAACGCTAAACACCCGAGGGTGCTGGACGAGCGTGCTTCCCGCAGAGGCGCTGCTGGCAGAGCCCTGTGCCGGGCGGACCCGCTGCAAAGGCAGCTCCTGCCACCTCCTGGGCACCAGCACCTCACTGTGCTGCTTCCCTCCTTCCTCACCCCTCCGAGACGCTTGTCTTCCCCCTGCACGTAAATTAAACACCCTCCTCCCACCCGAGGAGCCCCCTGCCAGCGCACGTACCAGGGAGAAAGGCACCCTGGATTTTGGGAGACTTCAGTGGGGTCTGAAAGGAAATACGTGGCATTTAGCGGCTGATCCCCGCAGCTTCGCCGTTTGTGCCTCTGCAGCTAAGAGAGCAGGACCGTTTATGACAAAATCCGATTTTGAAAGGTTGTACAAAATAATCTATAAGCAACAATATACTTTAAAGACTTTTCTTATACCTTACTTTGGCAAAATGTTACAAAGATCAAGGAAACTGTCCTATACATCATTCAAAGGTATCTTTTTAAAACAAGTTACAAAGTAGCCCCTTTTAGAGTTTAAAACAAGTATATTGATAATGTTTGCATAACAGCACTAATTTGGTTTTAAACTTTTTCTAAACATGCTTGGCCAAATTACCATGTTAGCGGCTTAATACTGTAGCTGCAGACATTTAGATCATTACCAGGATCTCAACACACCAAACAAAACCGGATCAGAACCCACACTGGATACTTTTCTATCACAGCAATGAGTAGTCCTTGGAAATTTTAATTAGCAGACTCAACAAAAGCCATTTTAAGCTTTCAGCGGTTTTGCTTCTTCTGTAAGAAGTTACAAACTGTGTCACTGCTTGCGGGTCAGACAGTAGAGGGGCATCTACCTAACACCAGGGCAAGCGAATCCGGGCGGGTATTTTCCCCCACCTGCTCCCTAGTCTTTCCGCTCCAAACTCCAGTTTCCAACTTGGCATCAACTGTGGCTGACACGAGCTGATGAAACCAAACGTCTCCGGCCAGGAGTCCGGGTGAGCAAGGGAGGGAACAGCAACATCTTATTCATTAAAGCAGCCAAGGCCCTTTGCACGGGGAGCGCAGGGAAGCCAGAGCGCTGCTCCCCGTCCTGAGGCTGCTGCACAGTGCCTGGCACAAGCCTGACCGCGGCGGCATGTCACAAACCGGCTATAGAAACAAGTGTGCTCCAGCACGTCTGAGGAGGCGTCCCCTCCTAACCCTGGTTTGCTGGGCAGGTGTCCTCAAACAAAGCGTATTTACAGCTTTTACAGCTCTTTAGCTTATCCGGCACATACTCACAGCTATCAGAGTACTCCTCTAGAGGTCACGTTTGTTCCTCCATCTACTCCTGGGATGATTCACCAGAGAAAACCAGTGAGGTGATGCACACCCTGCAGGTAATACCAAGAAGCAGAGCCACCTGGCAAAAGCGATCTCAGTGCTAAGGCTGCTCTGATTGTCACTTCTCCCACTGGAGAGGAAACCCGGGCAAACAGGCTCTGCGGGTGTCTCACAGCCTCCGCCTGTAGGGACACAGCCCTAGGAACCTCTGATACAGGTGAGCAAAAAGCAGGGAGGGAAAGGGAAGAGGGAGGAACCCCCTTTGCTGAGCTGTGCAGCCCTGCGCTTGCAGTGGGACAGGGAACAGAGGTTTGCCACAGGAAGCCTTGACGGGAAAGGTGTGAAACGGTGAAACACTGAAGCAATCCAAACAGAAATTAGCATGTCGATCAATGAAAGAACATGTGATGGCCACCATACCAAACACAGAAACGTGACCTTGGTAAGTGCTGTGTTAGATCCCACTGGTGGCAACACAGGGAAGTACAGGCTATTCCGTGCACGAGTCCCCCCGACCTCTCAAAAATAAAGGCAGGAATTAGGAAGGGAAAAGGGTACAGAATCCAGCCGAAAGGTACTGAGAAGAGCGGCAAGGTCTGCATCACCCACCACACACAGCTCTGACCCTGGCCGTGCACCACAGGGACCACCCCAGAAACGGAGCTCCTGCCCCACCTTCCGCACGGCCCACTCCCCACCGCCTCCCCGCTCTTCTGGCTTCCCTCCTCATCCCCAGAGCAGCCGCACTGTGCGGCGCTAACGAACACCAGAGAGCGCGATGGGCTGCGGCCAGCTGCGAGCCCTGGGCCAGAAAGCAGCGTCCCAAAGCGGGAAGAGAGGGTCTCAGGCCCGGCTGTGCCGGCGATGCGCAGGCGCGGAGCATCCCCAGCGTCCCCAGAGCTGCCGTTCTGCCAGCTTCTTGTCCTCGCCTTTTATCCCTTTGCACGTGCTTGTTTCATCACAGCCCTGAGAGGTAATTATCACTGAAAAGTTTTAATTAAACAGAACCAACCCCATCTTCCCTGCTAAGAGTTAGCTCAGTAGGTGAAACGGCTTCTGCAAACACCCTCGCTCAGAGGAAGGAGCGGTGATGTGGTGTACCGGAAGGCTGAGTGCATTTCTGCTCCATCTGTTTGCAAGGCAATGTGCCTTGTCCAGTCCTTTCTCTTTTCTGTATTTCAGTTGCATCTCGGCTCTTCCCTTTTTCAGGTCTCTGCTCTATGACAAAGGACAAGAGCCCAAACGGCTGAGCCCGTGAGTCTGACGCGTTCCCTGGGGATGCACGAGACAACCAAAGTGCCACGCGGCTGCTCCTCGGTGCCTGCGCTTTGCTCTTGCCTTTCTGCTCAGCGTTGTGGGGTTTGCTCCTGCTCAGCCCTCTGAGCCTGTACCAGTTCTTCTGGCTCCTTGTTTCAGCATTTACCTTAAATTAGAGGTTCTCCAGTCTCCTGACATTCAACCTAGAACCCTGCTTACGCTTCTGCCTTTGATTCAACACACACTGGGCTCCTCCAGCTCCTTGCTTTAACCTCAGCTCCTAATTCTGCCCTTGGCTATCTTTGGCCTCTGGTTCCAAACCCCTCCCCGAATCTCTGACCACAGCTGCCCACAGGATTCGCTGTCCTGCCCCACGCCTCCTCCCCAGGGCTGCCGGGAATCCCAGTGGCTTTATGGAACCAGTAAGCCCAGCCCAGCCTGTGCTCCACCATGTCCTCCAGGAGAGCGCTGCTCTGCTCCGCTTCTAGTTCTCTTTCGAGCTTCCTGAAAAGTCTAACAAATACACTGCCAAAAGACAGGGAAACAGTACGGGAGCTTTGAAAAAAAACAAACGGAGTCTATCAAGAGACTGCCATTAAAGAGTAGAATCCCCAGTGAAATAACAATGCAAAGGATGTGAGTGGTTACTAAGGGAGAAGGACCTGGCACTGCAATAGGTGATATTGATATGCCAAGCAGGAGAATAAACAGGAACAAAAATAAAAACCCTAGAGGAAAAAAAGCCCAAGGCGCATGGCGCTGAGCAGCATCGCTAAACCAGCAGCAGCGTTCACAGAAATCCAATCAGCAAGGCAAGGAGGACGAGCAGGCCACAATGTCGATGGACACACGGACCAGCCGGCGGGAAGGCGGAACGGGATAAACACGTCCACACACAACGGGGGCTGCCGGCAAGCAAAGGAGAGCATGCGTGGTAAGGACAGAAACGGCTGGCGGCTCCTAGAGAGGAAAAATCCTCCGGAATGCTTAAAACACGGAACCCACGCAGAGCAGGGCAGGCGCGAGCTGCACGAGGAACACACCCGCCAGCCCCGGTCTCACCCGCTACAACCGCACGGGCTTCCACAAAGCTCTTGGGACGATTTTGGCAGCAAACTCACCCTGTGCAGTCCCAGGACGCTCCTCAGCGCCCAACAACTCCCCCGGTCAGAACGGGCTTGACCTCTTGCAGATCTTTGACCAACGCCGGCCCCTGATCCCGCGCAGACCACCCTACGCCAGCCCCACTCTCCTGCGGGCTCCTCCCAGGTGCGCCAGAGACCCGGATTGATTTCTCGTGTTGCTCAGCTAACCAGTTGTGCTGCTTCCACACCTCTCCTCCAAAACCCAATTCTAGCAGTCAAAATGGTGCAAAAGCGACACCCGCAGCCCCGAGGGCAGATCCCCTCTTCCAAGAGTGGTGCCACCATCAAACAATTCTCGTCACAGGACTAACAGACCTTTGCTAACAGCACAGTGAGAAAAATCCCAACGGGCACTAATTAACAGCACCTTTCCAGCTCACGTTGATGTTCTTTCCAGCACCTTTAAACCTCATTGTTGATTTTGCAAAAAGAGCAAAGCACCACTTCAATGAGCTAGTGCAACGGCTCCATCCATCCTTCCCAAAGGCTTTACAACAGAAGCACATGTCTGAAAGTCTTATTTTTATTTTTTTTTTTAATGTAAATCCAAACAGTTTGATGGTATGGTCAAAAGATCACAAACATTGCCACCATTCCACCTGGAAAGTCTTCTGAGAAGGCAACATAAAACCAGACCCACTTCTTTCTTCTCTTTTTATCATTTCATCATGTGCATCTGCTGCAGGATATTCTAAAGAACAACATGTTAGCACCCTGATTAACGCAGTCCATGTCATCCAAGCTTTCAGTCCACGATTTGCCTGAATGTCTCTTCACTCATGAATAAAGCTTGAATAAAGGGCAAATCTTTCACAGCAAAACAAATCAGTTTCACTAACACATTCGCATTCCAACCAAAATTACTAAATAAGCACGAACAAGACGAATGCAAATGAATTCGCTGTTCGTAAAACGAGAGCAAAGTTCATGCACCAGAAGATAACTTTCCGAGGATAACAGAGAAGCCGCCAACCCGAACGACGCTTTCCAAATAAATCAGCAATTTCTTTCAGAAGATTCTTTTCACACCGGCTCCTCCTCTCACTGCTTTGATTTTAGAGTGAGATACCATTTGACCTGACCGCACGCACCATGTTTAACTGAAATAACGAGTAACTGTCGGACCGTCACACACCTTGGCTTCACATTGCCTATGGACACTGTGACACCAACAAGAGATCACCTTTCTAGATTCCTTCGCTTAGAAGCTGTTTTCATAGTCAGCACAGATCGGAGTAAACACATGTCAATCTCATTTACTATGCATAAAGTCCATTTGAACAATGAACCATTGGGATAACATAACGAGAAAGATACTGTAATAAGTAAGAGGTTACTCGAAATTCGGAATTTTAATGACAGTATTTTTTACGAGTGAGTAAAGAACAGAAAAGCAGTAAAGAGCTGCACACCAGGACCGCAGAGGAAGATACATCTAGTTTCGTTTAGGATAAAACAACAGGAGGAGAAATGGTACAGCTGAATTCTGGTGGTGGGAGGGGACGGAGAGGAACTGAAATCTTCCAAACAAGAACAGGTTCCTGCACACAACAAGATGCTCAAGCCAAGGAGTTTCCCACATGCAAAGCTTCACGGAGTTACTACACTGAGTAGGCAGGTGTGCACACACGTTAAGTTACTCCAGGGTTAGCACAGCGCAATTCACACCCGCAGAAGCACCTCTGCCTCCACACTAAAGGAACCAGAATCTTCCCACTGGATACAAACAGCGGCTTGGGAAGCAAATTCTTCAGAATGATTTGATGTGCCAGTTTAAAAAAAATAACATCATCACCTGCTCATAAACCCAGTGCTTTTCCAAACAGACAATATCCAGATCTCTCAAACGCTGTAAGTATTGTACTCCTGGCTAAGGAAAATCCCAAAGGTACACTGGAAATCACAGATCAACAAATCTCATTTGCGCATAAGCTATTTCTGATTTGTGAAAATCACCCAGCTTATTTGGATAAGAAATATGTGTTACAAGCTCTGCAAACAAAATGAGCCCTCAGTCACATACTGGAATGAATAAGAGACGAGACAAAACTGGTTCAGAAGTTTTATTCTGAATCCCTAGAGGCTTCTAAAAAACTCTTGGGAAAAAAAAGGCAAAGAATCACAGTTATCCAAAGTAGTAATCACTGTCTTGTATTAAAAGGTAGATCTAGATTCAAACCCCATTATCCAGTTTTCATTATGTTAGATGCTTGCAGAGTGACATCTCATTTAATTTCACTTCTTCGTTAATTTAATTTAATTATTTTTCCAATATCCCTAAACCACAGCCTCCTTTTCCCTTCCCTCTTCCCACCCCTTGGGCTGCTGGCTGAGAACATTAATATCACACCATTCAGAAGAGACAGAACTAAAATAAAGTAACATCTGGCGGCAGAAACCTAGAGCGGAGTAACCTACAGTCCTGGCAGGGACAGGCAGCGCTGCCCTCCCAAGTGTTTGTATCGGAAACGAGGATTGGTTTCCTGCTCGAGCAGCAAACATACAGCTCACAAAACACACTTCAGCTGTTTGTTTATAAACCACCTGCTGCTGTGCAAAGCTCTTCAGTTACCGTTTGTTTCTACACCACCTCCATCCTGACGAATATCAGCAGAACTTTTCAGAGGAACCAATATATGTTTCAAAAACACACTTTACGGTCATCAAAACATCTTAAGAACACCCCATGAGCGCCGTCAGCAGCTCTCGCAGGGAATCTCGCCCGCCTGACCACAAGGTCGGTTTTGGCTTCAGGACTCTGTTAATTCACTGAATATTCCCCAACTCTCTGGAAACGGCAGCAGACTCGGGTGAGGGTTCCACATCTCACACTCACTGCAACCGATTCATTCGACTGCCCCAAAACCAGCCCACAGAGGAAACGGGAGACTAAAGCACAGGCTGGAGATCCGAGATGCCTCAAACACATTGGTAATTCGCAGCAGGAAAGGGTTTAATGAAGATTATTCTGCATTTCTGGATGTTAAAGCCAGTAATAAACCATCCTGTGTATACACATATGTATACACATATGAAATATTGAGTATTTGCTTCTGCCCCCCCCACAAGCAAAGGAAGCAGTAGAAGTTTTTACAGCCATACAATTAATTAAGACCTCAAAAATCTGAATGAAAGATTATTCGAATAACAAAAAAGAAGTATTGAACATTAAGAAAACCATTAGATTTCTCCCAAAAATGGGAGTGTGCCTTTCATAAAAAACGGGTGAAGTGCAGTAAGGGTACTGCAGTAAGTTACACAGCAGGCGGATATGTAGATATGACCAATGTAATTACTGAGCTGCCAGAAAAAACAGCTCCAGAAAGGAGAGGAGCAATAGAAGTCTCCGCTTCTTCACAGAGCTTCACAGTAACTACAGGAAGGCAGAATGGGAACCCTGAGGGCAAGTCATTTCTTTAATTATCAACAGTAATCTGTCTGGGCTCAATGGGATACAGTAAAAGATAATTAATTTTAAACGAGCTCCCTCCCTTTGCTCCATTTCTCCCATTGGAACCTTGTTTTGGGAACACGGAACATCTGGAATTCTCTCCCGGGCGCCGCAGGTGACAAAGGACTAACAGAGCCTGCTGGTCCCCTCGGTCTGTCACTCACTACACATCTCGCCAGGATGGAAACACTGCACAGAAGAGCGATTACCAGGCTGCAACGAGGGAAAACCACTCCAAGGACTTGAGACATCTATTCTTATGCCTCTATGCTTATTATATGCACATATAATTTGCAGGATTGCTTCATTGACAGCACCTGTTAAAAGAACCTCCCCCAGAAAAGAGAACACCTTAAGTATTTCCATGAAAAAAAGGTGAAAAAGCATGAACTGCTCAGCCAAACAGCATGTAAGGTGCTTTTTTCAGATCAACCACAGATCTGGCCCTGAGGTTACTGGACTTCACACACCATCTACAACACAGACTTCTTGGCTTGTATTTTTGCAGCTGTTGTCAAAAAACTTAAAGCAAGAAAAGTGCCTTAAAATTATGGACGTAGCCACATATATTTAAGAATGTATTCCAATACCAAAGAGCAAATTTCAACAATGCAAAACTGCAATTTCTTCCGCACCAACCTAGCAGGATTTATTCAGGCACGCTTGGCATTTCTCTCCACGCAGGTACCTGTGACGGCGGCAGGTGACCCAGCAGGCAACACGAGCAGGGCTACGGGTTGCACACTCGGTTTACGCAGCTCTGAGCAGCGCACTACGCTCAGCAGCACGGATTGCACCTCCACTGGGTATTACACTGAGGCAGAACATCTGAAAAAAACATCTTGAAATCCCTTTATAACCCAGTCATGATCCGCCCTGTGATTAATCCCTTTTCTCAGGGAGATTTTTATTGGCATCAGCAGCCTCCCCAAAGAGAACCAACTGTCAGGATGCCAATTTTCAGGTCCTTTCTTGTAACTGCTGAGATTAAACAGATGCCTTCTAATTAGTAAAATATATATGTCTCCTCTTAATCCCACAGACCTGATGAGACTATCAAGTAGCCGTCACTCGGAGGTGTGGATTTGAGCTGAAGAACTTGTACTTTTTGCCACCAGATGTATCTGCTTTCCCGCAGATTGAGCTGCTGTCCCAACCACACGCAGTACCAGCAAAAATCAAACTATTCCACTCATTCTGTGTTGATAGTTTTGTGTACTTAGTCTGCATTATTCTTTCTTAACTATATAATCAACTTGTTCTCTCCTTTATGGAACAAAGAATCAGGACACAAGATGAAATTGTTCACAAAATGTGATTTCAGAAGCTCCACTGGTGTCTCGTAGTATGTACAAAAGGGGACTTGCTTTGCCCTGTTAACCAAGTTTAAAATAAATACGGGCATCTACAGCTACCTAAAGTACACCTCCAAATCCGACAAACCTCTCTTTTGCTGGAAAGAAGGAACTACAACTCACTCAACTTTCTGTGGATCCTACTCTTTTTCTGCTGAAAGGAAGACATAGGATGGCTTCTGCAAGTAACTGCAGCAAAACAAATTTTCTTAGACAAAAGCTAATCTGATAAGTATTAAAGGAACTATAGTAGCAATAAGATATCACTAGAGATAAGGAGTAAATTGTGGGTTGATCAGATTTTTTTTTTTTTTGCTTTATAAGAGAAGCAGAACCATTATACACCGTTAAAAACTGATAATATTACAGTGTATTAAAAAGATTGCTGTACTGCTTTGGGCTTACCAGCGCTGTGCTAGCCAGGCTGCAATCACATCAGCTGCACAGACAGACAATTAAACACAAACCGCAATCAGACACATAACAAGTAATGCAAAATACAAACACAGCAGACACCCAAAGAGCCCGTCCAGCCCGCAGAGATCCCTCCTGTGAGCAAACACCTCCTGAAACGCCTGTGTCCACACACCACTGTGTAACAGGCAGCACTTGCCCATTCAGATTTTCATCTCTGCAGCAGATGCTCTTGTTCTTCTTTAACTGGGGGAGCAGCTCAGAAGCACCTGAAACCCTCACCAGGAGGCTGCAAACCTATTCTCGCAAAACCTGCTTCTCACGCAACTGTTTTCTCTCCCGCCCACTCCCCAGAGACACACCAGCCTCTGATTCTGAGCACTGACAACTGCGTACCTGCGGTTTTCTCCTCTGCGTATGAATTCTTAGAAATTCGGGGTAGCTGCAAGCACAGGGTCATTGTCTGCTACACAATCTGGGTCGCTAATTAGCACATGCATTTCCTGGAAGAAGGCCAAAGACTTTAATTACAAAAAAAACCCACCAACTGCAAAACATCAAATAGAACCCCAAAATATCCAACATAACTATTTTTTGGGGGGTTTTAATGTAGCTGTTCTTCGTTAACAGGCACCTGGTCAACTGCGGTAAACACGAGGTCAGTTCTTACACAGCACTGTTTCCGAGTGGGACTGTTCCAGCTGCCAGGCACACCTGATCACGAGAGCAATTCATCACTGTGCTGGCTCGCCTGATTCCGTTAATTAATCACTGTGATGGCTCGCTTGATTCCATGAGCTAATTAACCACGGCGCTTGCCCACCAGCCGGCAGAGCCGCTGCCGGTCCGTTCTGTGTATTTCCCGCCTGAAATAATACCACTTGGCGTTTCGCTTAGGACAGACGGTAGTTTGCCACTTTCACAGCTCTAATTACAGCCCCATTTACACCAACAGTTACGCACTGGATGTATCGTTGTCTTTTGAACACCTACTGGTGCTCCCGCCCAGGTCACAGTGCGGAACGGTCCGGGCTGCGGTGCCAACGCGTGCTGCGAGCGCTCCGCTCTGTCTGTCTCTGCGGGGAGCAGGAGCCCAGCGGCCCGCGGGCTGGGACCGCTCCGGGAGCCCCTCGGCGCCCCGCTCCGTGTCACCCCGTGCCCTCCGACCCCGGCGGCGCCGCGCTCGGGTAACGCTCGCACACAGCCGGGCTGAGCGGACACCGGGGGCGGGTCGAGGGAGACAAAAGCTCCGGCAGAGCCCCCGCGCCCGTTTTCCCCTCCGTTCAACCCGGCTGCTGTCGCCCCAGCGCCAGGAACGCGGCTCCGGACACCGTCAGAGCGACACGTGGAGCCCGCCCCCCGCGCCGCCAACGGCCCCGGCGCGCGGCAGGGCGGACCGAACCACCCTGCGGGGGAGCTGCGCTGCCCCACCTCCTTTAACGTGGCTGCTCAACTTCCGCCCGGCAGCGTTTCCCCCCTCACTGGTTCTGGCTGCCCGGGCGGGCAGTGACGCCACGGGCCCTGGCGGCCAATCCGGGCGCGGCGGCTCCGCTCGAATCCCGCGGGCGCGATGGCGGGCTGCGCCGCGGCGCGCGCGGGGGCG
>VWYH01006982.1:9804-74228 GCA_013399365.1 Pampusana beccarii | reverse complement strand
CTGCAGTCCGCGCTGCCCGCGGGCGGCGGGGCCGGCCGGGAGCGGCTGGATGCCAGCGCCATCCGGGCCTACCTGAGCCCGCCGCGGCGGCTGAAGCGCCCGGCCGCGGAACCCGCCGCGCACGAGTCCCCGGCCAAGATCTTCCAGCGGCTCAAGGCCAAGGCCGCGCAGCAGCGGCGGGAGTGCGGGGGCTGCAGCACCGACCCCATCCTGACCCCCGGGCTGGCCCCGCCGCAGCCCCGGCCCGGGGCGGTGCGGGGCGGGCAGGACCCCCGGGCCCCCGCGGGGGCGGTCCGGCCGAAACAAGGTGCGTGCCGTGGTTTCTCCGCGCAGTCTCTCCCGTGTTTAACGTTTAGCTCGCAGCGGCTTCCTCTGCATTTCGCTTGTGATTCCCCCAGGGTCAGTCGAAAGCAGCCGGTGTGTTCATAGTTTAAAAATATCATTGGTACCGGTGTTGTTTTTCCCACGCATGGCTGGGCTTATCTCTTTTTAAGTTTCCAGAGGGGAGGTTAAATGCTGAAACGTGTCTGTACCATAGTTGATTTCCCTTCACCTTTATTTGCCTTAAAAGTTTCCCTCCCATGGTATTTTCTCCCTTTCTTGCTCAGCCTGGCTTTAACTCTTCCCTCTGTTCTTTTTGTGAATGGGATTGAGCTTTTGCAACATCTTGAAAAACAGAATTATGCTTTATAAGTTAAAAAAAATCAAAACAATAACTACTCCCTGCAGTCAACATAGAGAGGAGAAAGGTTCCCGAAGAATTGTTTGGGGTTTAAATCCCTCAGGGGCGTTTCCTGGGCACTCCAGGCTGGGGACTCTTCCAGCGCATCCTCTTCTGCCCAGCTGCTGTGGTGCTGTTATTCTCATGCTGTGATCACCCAGAGTGCCAGGCCCACTGGCATGCTGGCTGGTTTATCAGAAAGGTTCTGCTTTGTTGCTACGTGTATTCCTGTTTGAAATACAGCACCCAGGAATCTCCTCTACTAAACGTCTATCGTCCAGTTTGGGGTGGGGGTTTGTGTGAGTTCATTTTAAGACAGAACTGCAGAGAACTGGGCTAACTGCTCAGCCTGTCTTATCTGGCCCCTGGCATGGGCAGCTGTGCAGCTTTCACTGGGGGTTATCGAGTTGTTCTCAACAGAATTTGCAGTTATGGAAGTGGCAGTGCCATCGTTTTATGGTTAGATATGAAAAAATCTTCTTGCTGCAATGCAAAACCACTTGTTACTCTTAGTATTTCTGTTGGAGACAATAAAAATTAGATTAAACCATTATTATGGTGACTGGAAAAGGAAAAACATCTAACCCTGTTTTTAATAAAGGGGAGCAAGGAGGACCGTGGGAATTACAGACCTGTCAGCCTCACCTCTGTGCCTGGGCAGATCATGGGACAGATCCATCCTGTCTGGATGCACACCGGTGACAAGAGGTGTCCCTCAGGTGTCCGTACTGGGACCAGTACTGAGTAATATCTTCATCAGTGACACAAACAGTGGGATCGAGTGCACCCTCAGCAAGTTTGCGGGTGCCACCAAGCTGAGTGGTGCAGGTGACACACGTGAGGGACGGGATCTGTCCAGAGGGGCCTGGACAAGCTCCAGAAGTGGGTCCATGAGGTTCAACAAGGCCAAGTGCAAGGTCCTGCACCTGGGTCAGGGCAACCCCTGTATCGATCCAGGCACCTCCACACTCCTGCTGATTCTGCAGGTTGGTGACACCAGCCGCGCACACACACCTGAGGGTGTTGCTCCCATGTAGCTCAGGTGACAGCTCACCCCGATGAAAAGGGAAAGGTCGTGTTGCACGTCCGTCTTGGGAAAGAAAACATATTGTTGTACAATGGAATTTAGTATCTTATGCAGCATGTGCTTTGCTTTCCTGCTCCCCACATGAAAATGTTTTTCTTCCCCAAATTCAAAGATTTTTTTGTATTGTCGTTTTCCAGAATTACTTTGCACTCAGATTCTTAAGAAGCAAACCGAAAAAGCACTGGCCACAGACCCTCTTATAATGGAATCCCCTCAGAAGTTCTTCTTGCGTGTAAAGCGGAAACTGCAGCAGCAACAAAAAGGTACTTGGTATTGCTCTTAAAAACACTTCAAAAACTTCCTTGACCTTGAGGGTCTCTGTTCTTGTTTCAGATCTCTAGCATGCTTTAGCAGAGCATCATTCGTCTTTCTTTCTTGTCTGCGTGCGGTGGGAAATGGAGCAAGAAACCTGCAAATGTGCCTTTGCAAACCCGGAGATGGCATTAGACTGGGTTTAACGCTGGTTTAGGGCTGCGGGCTTCTGCCCTTGACACTTGCCATCCTTGTTTGTCGGGCGCGCGGTCTCTGCCATCGAAAGCCACCTGCCCGCAGGCTCCCGAGCTGGCTGACAGCTCTTAGACACTCGGAGTAACGCTTTGCCATTTGAATGTGAAACTTGGCAGAAAAATCCTAAACCTCTGATTTGCCACTCTTTTATTTTTCTTTGGCTTTTAATACATAAAGAGGAAAGGTTTGGTTCTGTGAGAAGTTCTCTTGTATTAGTTTTTTTTTTCCTATAGTTATTTGATATGCATGTGTCCTGTAGTTCAGTTTTGCAAATGCAGGTGAAGAAAATGACACATGCCAAAATCCGCAGTGTTCAGCTTTGAAACTGAACTTGGTTTACCTGAAAACTCAACCCCCAATGCTTGTGGCTCCTGGCGCAGCAGCAGCACGGCCAGAAGCCCAGATCTTGAAGGCTGGAAAGATGGGAATTGTATGTGGTTTGTTTTTGTGAAAAAATTGTTGTTGTTGTTGTTCTGCAAGGAGGGTTCATTAAAGAAAAGACAGGAAGACTGGTAAAAATACACTATTAATAGATATGGTGTGTGCTAGCTTGGTTTGGGGGAAAAGTGGGATAAGACCTTAGCAGCAGGAGTATCGATCCGGTGGTGAGGAAACGCTAATCCGAACAAAGCCAAAGGGTGGCTCGCTGTTAACATGAACCATTGCAATAGGTAGTGCTCTCACAGTTGTACTGCTAATCGGTACAACCTCCTCCGATTAAAAATGGGGCAACTTCATCACTGTATTTTTATTAATTCTCAAATATCACTGTCTACTTTTTTTTTTATTGGGCAGATCCAACACCTTCAGAGCCAATCAAGCAGAACGTTCCTCCTTCCACAGCCACAGAAAAGCCTTTTGTCAAATCTGCTGTTGCTGAGCAGCTCAGGAAGGATCCTACAGAGTATGCGGCCACTAATAAGGACGAGCAGGATAATTTCCTTATAGAATCAGTGGATGCTGATGATGAAATGTCTCAAAATACAGTGACTGATTTTGCGACTTTAAACTCCCCCCATTTTAAAAATGGGAATCGGTTAGAAGAAAAGTGGGGAAACGGAGAAGCAAAACGTACTGAACCCCATCAAGACAGAAGAGAGTTGCGGCCAAGTAATAAGGAAGCTGCTCATGGAGTAGAAAAGACACCGGAGAGTAATTCTCAAAAGCCCTCTCAGTGCTCATGTGCCATTACGCTCTCTGCTTCCAAAGCCCACGTTCCAAGGAAGGCAAAGCCGAAAAGAGGCTGCGAGGTGCCTGTGGATGAGCCTCGCACAGCCCCCGCTGCTGGGAAAGCAGACAAAGAGGTGGGAGAGCTTAATAGGTTAGGGCATTGACGGGTTCCTGTGGGCTGGTGTAGCACATCGTTGCAATTTATCTTTTTGTCAAAAGCAGTGAGCACTCGGAAGAGAACAAACTATTATTTTTAGATTGTACTGGTAAATGCTTTCTCATCAAAAGCATTTTTTTTTCCCCTGTGTTTTTAATATGTTAATTGCCCTATGTTGGCGTGATGGTCATGAACCAAATGACTGGCCAGTCCAGCTCTTGGCCTGCACAAAGCTGAGGAGAGATCTTTCCTAGCGGTAGCCTGGGCACGGTTCTAAACTGAACTGCATCTGTACAGCCGATCGTGAGAGAAAGTCTGGGCTTTCCTACAGAACACCAAGCTTCTCTTGAATTAGGTGGGCCAAGAGTCTTTTCCTAAGAGACCACTCCGCAGATCTTATTTTCAGTTCAGCGCACGTTGCCAGTATCACAGCTTCCTCGCTGCGCCTGCGGGCAGGCGCTGTGCTTCGGAGCGCCGCGCTGCTCGGGGATTTCCCTACAAAGCTGGTGGATGCGCCTTCCCAGGGGCTGAGTTTCCTTTGTTCCCTGGAGAAATCCGTGCAATTGCAGTCCTCCTCAAGTTAAGCAAGTTAATTATTTAGTTCTTGTTAAGCAAGTTAATTGCTTTGTTCTCCCTCACTGTTGCCAAGCATGTTCGATATGTTTTCCTGTATTTAAAAATAGAAAAAAGTTACCTTTATGCTGAGCTTTTATTTAGGTAGGGAACAGATATCCATTAGTATTAAAGATTTGTAGCTGAGTAGAAGATGCTGCAAGAATTGTTACCGGACAGCACAGGTCTGGGCATCACGTCTGGTACCGTCCCTCGGCCAGGGTTCAATCCTCGGTGAGACCTGCAGGCAAGGCCGATGGTCAAAAGGCAAACGTCATTACAGAAAAGATCTGGAGTTTATTCACTGAAGTTGTGAGGAGAAATAGCAATAGTTTCAGATGTTAAAAAATGGTTTTCTGATAAGCTTTTTTTTAAAAAACAAAGTAATCTGTTTCATACAGAGTTTTCCAAACTGCAACTCAAGTGCAACTGGCTTCCTAGCAATTTAATGCAAAATGAAGGTACTGCAGCTGTGTGAGTGTTGGTACTTTGCAATATCAGATACGGCCATTTCAATACTAAATTTTAACAATAATGTAGCTAATAAATAGATTTTATTTTTCACGGGTAACTTTTTCTGAACGGTAACGGAGGACAGATGACAAAGTGTAAGAGGTGTGGCACAGTGTTGATATTTTTTGTGAGGAGCTTTTTGGATTTGCTAGAGGTCTTAGATAATTAATTTGTCTTCTGAAAGTCACCACTAAATTACTCAGAAGTTTCTTTCATTTAAATTCCTGTCTTCACTTGTGCATTAGACTCCAGCTTGATTATGCTTCAACATTTACGTGTATAATGGTTGATTTCAGTTTTTCTGGTCTGGACAATGGTGCCTTAAGTTATCTTAAGTTCTAAATGAGTTAATTTTTACTTTGCTGATGCCTTGGTGATGTTGCATAGCTTAGTCTCATTGAGAAATGGCTTTTTTTTTTTTTTTGGTAACAGAAAGTTGTCTGCCTAACCAGTTGGCGAATTAAAGTGGTGGATGGTAACACTGCAATATGTGTTGAAGGAAAACGCAAGTAAGTTTTCTGCAGTAAATGCAATGTAAACGCGTGGGGGGCGGTTCTGGGCCTCTCCTGCCTGAGGGGCTGCAGCTCTGGCACTCGATTCTTGCAATATCTCCGTAACTGTTGGAAGCTGAGAAAAGACAACCTGGTGCATCCCGCCGGTGTCTACATCATCCGTAAAACATGTAACACTGCCAGTATCATATGGAACATCAGTATTCTAAATTCCTTCTTTCGTGAAAACAATGTTTTAATTCTGTTCCTCTTGTTACCTCTTCTTAGAGATATGAAAAACATGTCTTGGCACAGTAATGCAGTTATAGAACGCATAAATTACAACCAAGTGAAAACCTCATCTGGCACTATCTACTTGCTACAGGGCAGGATGGATTCAGCTGTGATGAGAAAGGAAGGTAAGAAGATGACTCTTAATGTAACATTGCAAACTGAGGAGGGCTTTCGGTTGATGCCCGAACAGACCGCTGAGGAGAACGTTTTGTCTCGTCCTGCTAACTGGGCTCGGTGGGGCTTCAGCGCAGGCTGGAAAGCGACTGCAGCATCACGTTTCTCAAGGCTGCCTCACGTTAATTGTAGCTGGCATTGGCAGGGAGCCGCACTCACAGAGACGGCTTTCCGAGCACGGACTTGGCCAGTGGGTACGCTCTTTTAAAGAAATGTGGTTTCTTTTTATTAAGATTACCCCTGTGTAATTTTGGTCAATCTTCTGGCATTTAAATAATGCCAAGACATTCAAATAGGGATTGTTTAGACACTACTGAAATGACTCTGGTGTTCACATTCTGTCTACGTCTTACTATTCAGTAATTAATGACCAGCCCTGCAAGGATACATGGAGTTTCTGTTTGGAGACAGACTACTTATTGTGTCAGTGCTTTAGAATTTAGTATACTGATCCATCTTTAGGGTCTAAGTGGTATGTTATACCAAATCCAGCAAAACGTCCTGCTTCAGATTGTTTTGAAGCTTGTGGAATTTTAAAGGAAATGTAATTTACACACAAAGCTAAAGGAAGGTAAGGCTTTATTCTATTTTTCTTGCTTCATATGCATCCTGTCATGTTCACTAGTGAATGAGTTGCCTTGTTAGTGCTCACAGGCAGGTCTAGGAAGGTACAGATCGCCTGTGGCATGGATGGAATAGCGCTTGCTGTAATACAGCTGTGCCTTGTGCGCGATCCCGCTCTTGAAACGAGCACATGTGCACTTTCTGCTCTTCCAGGTCCGGCACGAGGCATCCAGAGATGTGTCTGCCCCTCTGATTTTTATTTCTCATTTGCAGTACTGGGATGCGTTCTGATAAATTCCTGGCTTAGCCGCTCTCTGACTTGAAATGTTTTTTAGTAGTTCCTCTGGTAAATACTTGTTTGTGTTTTACTATTCTGAGAAGGAAAAGTGACAGTCAGACTTCTGAGCAGAGTGGCTCAAGTACTACAGAGGTTTCCTAAGCCCAAGAGTTAATGGACTGTGCTGGGTCTGTTCCTCTGATCTTCAGACTTATCACTACGGCAAAACATCCTTCTCTGCTCCCCCTCGCTCCCAACATCCCCCAACGCAAAAAACTACTGTAGGGTTGGCTTGGAAAATACCCTGAGCAGATTCACTATTGATATATGAATCACGAGGGAAATTAAAGACAAGCACAACTATTGGTTTTTAGGGTTTCCCAATTCCAGAGACAAGACTCGAGTCGTTCTGTTGTATCTGTACTACCTCAAGAACTTCCCAGGTTTATAGGATTGTGGCTAGATGCTCTGGCTGGAACTGTAGTTACCGGGCTGGGCTGACTGTTGGGTGCACAGCTCCTCTCACAAGTGTGTTCTCCTCCCAGACTGGGGAAGCCCATCTCCTTCTAATGTTTAAACACCTAGTGAGCTTCTGAGGTGCCTATAAAACCCCTCATCCTACTGGATATTATTTCTACCCTTTCTGATTAAGCGTATTGCTCTGCTACTGTTAATGCTACTTCTGTTTCAAACAGGATTTCCCTACCGTTTCACCAAAAAGTTTTTATTTGGGTTTTCCAAAAAGTGGAAGGAATACGTTGAGGAGTTACTTCAGCAAAGAAGAAGGTAATTTCTTTGGAGATTCTATTCCATTGTTTTTCTTTCAAGTATTTATTGAGATTTTGCTTTTTAAGAGCACTATGCAAGGGAATATAAAAGATCTCAGATGTGTACATGAAGAGTACGTGCCAGGCTAATACTGTCGCTGCTTTGGGAGGGAACCCTTTCACCTTTCTTCATTATACTGGTGTGATTTAGTTCTGGTGTTTCTTACGCCACCTTAAGCACAAGCGAAGGGCTTTGCCGCTGCGGTGGCTCCGTGTCTGTGAGCACACGGGCACCGCGCACTGGGGACGGGCCCGGTTCGGGAGCCTTTGAGCTGACCTGAGTTAGTGTGTTGTTAAAGGACAACTGCTTCAGATGTTTGTTGTTTCCTTCCTTAAACTCCAAATCATTAGGAAAGAACAGAAACGGAATATTGGTGAGGATGAAAATGAAGGCATTGACTCAGAGGTGGGTACGGATGTGTTGAAAAATGCAGAAAATTTAGCAAGAGGAGCAAAGAAACCTGAAATCAGAAACACCACCTATGAAGTACTGCCAAACAACGAGGAAAATGCTTGTGAGTATTTCATAACCCTTTTATTTGGGAAAAGGTCTGGGTTTTTTGAAAGCTGTTTTTCCTAGCAGGTTTATTTTATGGCATCTTAATGTTTTTGCCACAGTTGAGGCCCAGAGAGTGATAACAGTCAGAGATGGATGGATTGTGGAAAAATTCATTACGCTGGCTTCGTTTCCAGACGAAACGGTTGTAAAGCCATAGCCTAATGATCCACCCTTGTTTCTTTGCCTTATAACTCAATCCTAGCTTTCCTAGGGACACTAGTAGCTTTAGGGTTTAACTTTGACTTCTTTCTAGCTTGAACAGTTTTAAAAGCACAACAAAACATTGTAGTAAGTTTTGTATTTCCCATGCAGTCGGTGCGGATGAGCTGGTTTAAATGCAGTGTTGCTCCTGTGCTTGTGAAGCCTGCAAATCGGAATTTTCAATACAATGTTTGGGACAAAACTTTTTGTTTGTTTTTTTTCCTCTTGTAGATAGGACACCAAAACGCAATTTTGTATCGGGCGACTCGGATGGAGTTTACACCCGTAGCGGCCGCCTTGTTAAACCACCATTAAATTTCTGGTGTGGGCAGCGTGAGCTTGTGGATCAGCAACTAAATGTTACTATAGAAAAAGGTGGAGTAGATTATTTGAGCATGGTAAGATTATTTTCCATATTGTTACTCAAGTGTATCTTAAATACAATGAATAAACCTCCTGAGGTATCTAACAGAAAGAGCCCAGCTCTTATAAGTACCTGAAGAGGCAGGAAATCTTGAAAACATTAAAACATTTTAAAACAAAAACCCAAATAGTCTTAATCTCTCTATTACCAGATAATCATTGTTGTCTATAAAATGTAGATAATGGGGAATTACTGCTGGAAAAAATATGGGTATTTTTGAAAGATAAATACATTGAGATTTTTAAATTGTGGTTTAGAATATTTAACTCTAAAGGGAATGTGGCCGAGTAGCTTTGGTTGCATGCGTTTGTATGAGCAGCTGTGTTCAGCAAAGCTGATTTAGTACGGACTGGGCAGTGTAAGGGAATCTGAAATCTCCCAGTCCTGGAAACATTTGGCTTTTTCAGAGCTGGCGTCAGTAGGCTTGATACGTAATCTTGCAGAAGTTCAGATTAAATTGTTTTGTTTTGAAGATGTTTAGTAGTGAAAGATCCCAAAGAAAGACCAGCTCCAACTCTAAGAAGAAAGAAAGCAAGCAAGTAGTGAAGGCAGCAGAAGAAAAACCAAAAAGCCAAAGTAAAGGTAAAAAAAATTGCTTTTTTTCTTTTTTTAAAGTTATTGACAACAATTGGTGGGATTACGAGTTGGGTGCCAGGGCAGGATGGTGATGTCCTGTTAATGCAAAGAAATTATTTAAATCTTTAAATGGTCGATTGCTTCTTCTATGGCGATTTATCAGAGTAGCATCAATGCCTAGTTTCCTAGTTCTACAGCTCCAAATATAAATGAGGTCTGTACATCACTCCTTTATTTACATCATGGGAACGTGCAGCTTTCTTGCCAGAAATTGAAAGGAAAGGATGATGATGTTTTGGAAGCCTCTGCTCCCGTACCGTGGACCTCAGAGCCTGACGTGTGCACCCAGCGAGCTGGGGCTCTGCCCGTACGCTGGGTGAATCAAAGTACACAAAGTGCCTATGTAGGCAAAAAAAGTGTATTAGCAGTGTTTTAAAACCTTGATTTTTAAAAAGATTGGGGAACTGACAGAACCCTGAAAACAATGTAAATATAAAGCAGAAGTTTCTCTTTTAAAGCAACTGTAATGTTTCCTGCAGAAAAGCTCTTTGTAGCACAAGCAAAGCTTTTGGGATGCTGGTGTTTGCTCAACCTCAGTCACAGCATTTCAACAACTTTTTATGTTCACTGTTCTATTCCCTATCTGCTCAGTGCTCTCACGTTCGCTCTGTAGCCTGGCTAATCCCAGTTCCCGCAGTGGTGGGGAGGCAGCTGTCCCGGGGGCTGCCGGAGCAGCCTCCTGCTCCCCGTGGAGGAACGGAGCGCGACAGCTGCGCTCGGGCCGTGTCCTCGTGTCAGAGTCCTGCGTAAAGGGGTTTTCTCTGCTGCTTGACTGCCAGGACACGCTGTCGTGTCTGTAGGCTGACGAATGTAATCCCGAGCACATAGGAGCGTACGCGAGGGCAGAAGAGCTTGACTCAATCCTTCCGAGACACGCTATGGGAACGGAGGGGTAGTGGTCTCGGGAAGCTTCACCGGGTGCTGGTTTTACTCTGTCATTTTGGTAAAGTTATGGAGCTCCTTTCAGAGCAGAAATGAGTTAGAATCACAGAATGTCCTGAGTTGGAAGGGACCCACAAGGATCACTGGGTCCAGCTCCTGTCCCTGCACAGGACACCGCACAGCTCCCGTCAGTTCATAGCTGTCTGCCAGGTCAACGGGTTGCACACAACCTGTGCTACGTGTCTCTTAGTGGGGAAGGGACGGGCAGTACAGACGTGATGAAATGTTTCCTCACATCACCCTGAGCTCCTGTCTTTCAGGGAAAAACAGTGAAAAAGGAGTAATTTCCGAACAACCAAACAAGTCTGCTGGAAGCAGAGAGGCCAGGCGCTTAATTTCAGATGATGATGGAAGTGAAGATGCAATCAGTAGTACAAAAACTAAACTGCAGCTTTCTGCTAAGCCGACTCCCTTAAGCACTGCGGGACTAAACAAACATAACTCTAATAGCGGCACTGGAATGGCGAAGGAGAAGAGAGGAACGGGACATGGCGACCTGACTATGTATCAGCAGGCCTACAAGTACTCCTTGAGGTCAGCCAAACGGCTTCGGGACAAGCATTTACCAGGACAACTGTCAAGCGAAGATGAGGAAGAGGAATCCAGTGAAGATATCCCACTGTCTGTCAAAAGGAAAACTAAACCCTTATTTCAAAAAGAGGCTCAGAACTCTCAGTCTTCCTCTACCTGTGACAGCCTGCGGGGTGATGCGCACAGGGTGTGCAGCGCACAGAGGGCGGCCCAGCACGGCCGTGGGTGCCGCGCCGTGCGGCTCAGGCACAGCGCGCCCAGGGCCGCCCCCGGCGCTGAGCTACGGGAGGGGAGAACTGAGCCCAGTACCTCCCGTCTGCCTCAGAAGGCGCTGATGACAACAAGCGGAGTCAGCCATCTAAGGCTGCTTGGGTCCGGCACCGAGTCCGAAACTAATGAAGAGGAATCTCAGACAAAACAGAAGAATTCAAAAGTATCTGATAATAAACTGAACTGTCAGGTTTCTAGGAATGCCAAGTCTTCAGCAGCAAAAGCAACAGCACCTGAGAGGGAAACGGTGCAGAAATCTCTAGAACTCTTTCCAAGGGCAGCTGATGGTTGGTCTGAAAAGGAATTACAGAAGCTCTACAGGCAAGTGGTTGCCCCGTTCTCACAGGGCAAAGGTTCCCTCGGCCCTCGGGAGCCATAATATACGGCAGGGTTTGCGTGGGCTGGATTTGGAATGTCAGATTCAGCCTTTTCACGTTATTTTAAAGGTTTCCTTTACGTTTTAACTCCCTTTTGCAAAATAAACTTTGTTAACAAATTAGGAAAACAGTGAAATAAAGGAGACAACTGAGTATTTTCCAAAATACCGGTAGATGCGTGAGCCTACAGCAGCCCCACCACCGTCAGCAGTGTAAAGCCGGAGGAACACAGATAGCAGGCAGAATTTTGTGCATCTACTCCTCTACTTGTTTTTCTGAAACACATACTTAATCTTGCTAAAAGGATAATTATTCCTGTGAGTGAAATTGAAATGTGGTAAAAGTTCATATCTATGATTTAGACAGTAAGTCAGGTAGCATATTGTCTCCCCTAACAGAATAAATGTTAAACATAATGTGCTTATGTATTTAAGTATTGTAAAGGGAAGATTAACTGCAAACATTATTAATTAACACATTGTCCAATTACTTAAGCTACTGGGCAGTATTTAATCTATGCATTAAGTAATGAAATGACCATATTTGGGTTTGTTTCTTTCACATTAGAAACCTGAAAAGGCATGAGCTCGTGTTTTGGGGGGCAGGGGGCATCTGCTACAAACAAGGCGGAAGTTCATCTTGTGAGCTGTTAGCTTAGATCATTCCAGGAAACTTTTAAAGCACCTGGATAAGGCACCAGGGACAAGACTCGGCATCCAACACCCAGAAGGGAGGTTGCAGCACGGAGGGTGGTGGTCTCTGCTCCCGAGTAACAAGCGCCAGGACCAGAGGAAACGGCCTCAAGTTGCACCAGGGGAGGTTGAGGTTGGATCTGGGAACAATTTCTTCCCCAAAGGGCTGTGGGGCATTGAACAGGCTGCCCAGGGCAGTGCTGGAGTCACCATCCCTGGAGGTGAGGTTCTCAGGACGGGGCAGTGCTGGACTGGGCAGTGCTGGGGTAGCGGTTGGACTGGATGACCTGAAAAGTCCCTTCCGAGCCGCCCGGTGCCGCGGTTCCCGGGAGGGCAGCTGGTCTCCGGGTGGTTTACGTGGCAGAGTTGCGCGGGTTCCTGGGCATGACGAGGGTTGTGGCTCTGTTCTCTTGGCAGGGCCATCGCTTCGTTCCCAAAGCACAAGAAGGGGTTCTGGGTGGAGGTGGCCATGGCGGTGGGCTCCCGCTCTGCTGAGGAATGCCACCAGAAGTACGTGGAAGAACAGGCCAAAGGGTCCAAAACACGTGCCAAGAAAACCACCGCTTCAGAAAAAAAAGAACAGAAAAGCACCAACGTCTTGGTTCTGGGTATGTTGCTGTCTTTAAATAATTTTAAATTTTGTATTTATTATGTAATGGGAGATAAAGACACATCAGGGCCCAGTAGCAAAGAAGGTTATCTGCTGTAGTATAGAGTTTGGTGGCAGAGCTTGCAGTATGTCATAAATAATCGAAGTAACAAGAAAAGAAAAGAAAAGGATCTTTTTAGAGCTTTCTAGTTTCTAGCATGATGGCTTAAATTGGAATTACCACTGAAGAGAAAATAGCTGTTTGTATCTGAAGAGGCTCTTGAAGCCTGGTAGATAATGAGCTGCCTATAGAGCTGTACGTGCAGAAAGGCTGTCGGGGTGCACCAGGAACAGCGCGGGGATCAATAGTGCAGGGGATGGACAGCGCAGGGATGAACAGCGCAGGGATGAACAGCACAGGGATGAACAGTGCAGGGGATGGACAGTGCAGGGATGAACAGCACGGGGATGAACAGCGCAGGGGATGGACAGTGCAGGGATGAACAGCACGGGGATGAACAGCGCAGGGGATGGACAGTGCAGGGATGAACAGCAGGTATGAACAGCAGGTATGAACAGCGCAGCTCTGTTCCCTGCTGTCTGGCACTGGTGTGCCCATCGCTGTTTTCTCTCGTCTGGAGTCAGTAATTCCCGTTTACAGACGGCAAACACGCCCTGGGGTGAAAGGCACAAGCTGCTCATGCAGGTGTGTAACAGGAGCAGTGAGGATGGCTTAGTGCTGAGGTAAGGACAGCCCTGAGCGCAGCTCCTCCCGCTGACACTCACCCGTGGGACGGTGACGCTTCCCGGGTGACACAGCTGTGGGCACGGGCCCTGCTGCTGGTTCTGGGGCTAAACTGTCATCAGGCTCCATTTACTGAAAGCACCAGCACCGTTTTTGTGTCGCACCGAGGCGCCGCAGGCCCCTCGGTCACTGCAGGCAGTGACACTTGGCTCCTGTGCGGAGCCCCCGGCCCAGCTCATCTCAGCGGCTTTCGCTGCCCTGAACTCGCTCAGCTCTGATTTTGTGCAGACGGGAGAAGCAGCAGATGGAGGGGCCAAGTGCAGGACAAGGCGCTTTATTTTCACTTCATTTGAAATGTTTGTTGCGGTTGCAGAGTTTGTGTGAGGATCTGCCGGGCGTCAGTTTTGCTGTGGATTTTATTCAGCTTGGATAGTGGTGGGATTATTTTGGAGTATAGTTGGAAACCATCTTACTTTGGCTATTATGGAATCACAACTCCCTGCACCCTGTGCTGCAGCTGTTCACTTCCCCACTGCCCATCTCCTCTAGAGCATTTTTCCTGTTTCACCCTGCCGTGTGACATTATCAGACTCTCGTGTTCAGAAGGCACGGTTGTTTGGGTTGGTGAGTGCTCCTAAGGGCTGGATCTGCCACAGCGGCTTTAAGGAAAGTGATGTTTGGGGCCTCTCGGGCTCACCTGGGCCTCTGAATGCCAAGACAACCTAAACTGTAGCAAAGGACTCAGCTGAGCCCCCAAAGGCTCTTTCTGGGCAGTCAGGACCCCTCCAGTGCCTTTCTCGCAGAAGGTGAACGCATCCTGTTAACGATGAATCTTCGCAGATATTCAGAAACGCTTTGTTCTTTGAAAACTCTGAGCTACGGATTAATTTTGTTCTTTATTGACTGTGTAAGCAGCTGTTATAGTTTTTGTCTGAAGATGAGGGTCTTGGGAAGATGTTCTAAATTTGCCCCAGAAGTCCCGTGTAAGGGAAAGCTGAGGACAGGAACACACCCGGCAGTGGGAGCGACAGTGTCTGTTCTTGCTTCAAGCAGGTTTAATGGCTCATCGCTTGGGCACAGTAATTGTGTTAGGGGTTGTGAGAGATCCAGGTGTACACGGTAACGTCTCAGCTGAGCACCCCCAGAGCTCATGGGGAGGACGCCCCCTTGGTCCCTGGGCAGCGGAGCCTGTGTCTGAGCACTTTGTGCATCTGGACACGTGGGATGGATCTGAGTGCCTTTTCTCTCTGAAATGCAGATGTGTGGATAATTCTGTTAAAATCGTAATAAAATAGCTGATGGATGACACAATGGCTCTGTAAGGCTCTAGAGTAAGCTGCTGATTAAGATGTAGTAGAGAAATTCTTTTTGAAAGTATACATTGTATAAGAACTAAAAGGATCGCAAAGCCGCCATGAGACATTTCCACAAAGGAGAGACTGAACTGTGTCCCCAGCAGTCATTGTAGTTAGCAAATTTTAAAACTCTGATACCTAACTGCTGTCTAGAATAATTAATATTTTGATTCATGTAGATAAGAAAGAGCCGGTTCCAATAACTGCCAAAGTGGGAACCCTCAAAAGAAAGCAGCAGATGAGAGATTTCCTGGAGCACTTGCCAAAGGACAACCACGACGATATTTTCACCGCGACGCCCTTTCAGAACAGAAGAGTAAAGGTAAATCTGGGAAACCAGTCTGTCTATGAATGTGCTTTTCTGGCTGGTATTTCCAAGACCGCTGGTTCAGTTCCATCAGTAAAACCTCGTGAATGTGGGGCAAGAGGCTCATTTTCTTACGCTACTTGGACTGCGGGCAGCGAGGCCGTGTGGGATGGCAGCTCTGCACACAGGTGGGGGGGCTGTGTAACCCCGGGCCGGGGCAGGGCTGGCCTTGCTGCCTCTGCACACTCATTTATCGAGAGAATAACTTACTCTTCTTCCCTGTAGACAATTTCTGAAGTATATTTCATGATGTGCTATTTTTTTGCTGTTACTTGACCGGACTAGCTCTGCTTGTTAACACTAGCGCCTCGAGTCCCAACGGGGACTCCAAACTGCGCCCGTACGTCTCTTGATGCATTTGTTCTTTCATGGGTTTTCCTTGTAGCTGCAGTGCATTTCTCTTTCTGAGACACATCCAGAAGCACAGTCACATCGTGGCTCATTGGAAAGTCAGAATTTAAGCAGCGGTAACTTCATTGCTTTCTATAAATTGCAGCATGTGATGGAGAAATCCCCATGAGTAGCATGAGTGGATTTGCTATGAAAGGACGGAGGCATCCGTGTCCCAGACACTGTTTTTGCAGAGGGATTCTCCAGGAGACTCCTCTTTTGGCAGAATACCACTTCAGGCAGTCATTCAAAAGGATTCTCTTTCTTTTTTTTGTCCAATTCATCTTGCCCAGCTTGAGCTGTGCCAAAGAAACTAACCCGCTCTGTAGTGCGTGGTGAGAGGCACAGCCTCCAGATAAACCGTGTTTAGGAGTGATGAGCGGATTCCCCTTCCACAGCCCAGCCCAGCCCCTCCTCTTCACGTCTGCAGTTTCCTGGGCTAAGTTGCAGACCTGAATTATTTGCTGTGCGAAGAAGCACAGTGTTTGATCTGTTCTGACCTTGCACCTGCTCTTTGTCCTCCTCTCCTCATGGGGAAGAGACCATAACAACTGTCCCGGTCCCCGCTCACCCCGGCGCCAGGTGAAGCTCTTCCCCAGGACCTGCTGTGCTCTTGGTCACCTGTGCCGCTCCTCTCTGAACTTTTCCAGTTCTCCTCTGTCTTCAGAATGGAAGGACCCGAAGTTCAGAGTGATCCCGAGTCCTCCTGAGTAGTAATGGTCAGCTTTGAGCTTGTAATGTAGAAATTATCTAAATGTGCGGTAGCAGCCAAAAAAGGCCAGCGAGGTGTTGGGCATCAACGGGAGGAGGACAGAGAGCAAGACAGAGGCATCATTTTCCTGCCCCCTGGAGCAGTCAAAACCACAGCTTGAGCGAGGGAACGGAGCGGCTGCCGACGGAGAGAAGAGAGAGTCAGGGGCTCCTCGTGAGGGTGCGAGGGCGGCAGCCGGGTTCAGCGGCGGGAAGAGGCCATGTGCTACAGACACACAGGAGGCCGCTCTGGCACGGCTCACCGACTGCTCTGATGTGGCTTTGTAGTTGCCAACGTTCCGGGGCAGCCAAGACGACGACGATGTCTTCACCCTGACGGACATCCCCATCACGCCTGCCTCGTCCGTGTTCTCCCTGGCGAAAACCCCGCAGTGTGAGCACATCAGCCCAGGGATGCTGGTGCCCATCAACAGGTAGGAACTGGGGCTGGCCCTCTGCTCACCTTTGCCTTTCTCCTTTGCCTCAAGGTGTTTTTTTGTTTTATGAGCAAGATTACTCCTGGAACTGGGACCCCAGTTCAGTTCCTGACTTAGAGCACACGTAGGGGATCCCGTGTTCCTTGGGGGATGTGTTTAGCAACAGCTCTTTCCTTTGGCAGCCCCTGAGCTCCTCAGCCAAGGCTGGTCCAGAAGAACAATGCCAGCACATCCACTGCTCTTGGACAAGGCAGCGCTTTGGGCTTCTGCTCAGCAGACGGGTCCCTGCCCACCTCGAGTCTTAACCCATTAACCCAATTGCTTCAGGCTTTACTGAAACCAGAATCGTCTTGAAACCTGCAGAGTAAGTGGCATTTTATCTAACGGACGAGAGCTGAACTTCACCCGGGAAGATGACGAAGCTTTGCCTGACGCTTGGTGCGGGTTCCAGCACGTGACCTAATTACACACTCTGCGGTGTTGCACTCCTGGAGCTGCTGTTCTCTTTAGTTGACCAACGACTGTTTTTAATGGCCATGCTAATTTTCTTGCTGTACCCGTATCAGCGGATTGCACAGGCAGCACGCTGACGTGTGTGATTCCATCCGCAGGAACGATTACGACAGGCACGTGTTCCGGATGCAGAAGAACACGCAGGGCAGCAGAGGCACCTGGGACAACGTCAAGAAGAAGGCGGTAATGCCGGTTTCCTTGAAGGTCGCCTAGTTCTGCCTTAGCAATGCAAAGTTTTACTAAGCAGCAGGCAAAAGAACCCTGGGATCACAGACTATTGGAGATGGAAAACAGGAACCCTCCCCTGCTTCCCCCAAACTTCTGGATTTTGTATCTATTTCTCTTGGAGAAAAGTTCTTTTTGTTCGAAAAGAGCTAGCTGTTGTCAGGATAAAATTTTTTTTTTTTTTCAGGATTTGTAACTGCTCTTGAATTCTGTGATCATTAGGTACATTAAGTTGCTGTTATATTTGTCTATACGGTGGGAATGGAAACAATAATTCTCACCTTGTATCAAAGAGTCCCTGAATTTCTGTATTTATTCCCCCGGTGTCCTGAGGTTTGAAATTCTTCTGGCTTTTCTATGAAAAGCTGAGATCCCAGAGGCAGAGAATTGGCTTGTGGCTCCAGTTTAGTGGAAGCGCGTGCGGCAGCTGCACAGTTTTACGTTTTCGGTGGCCGTGTACAATAGCGCTAGGGCAGCGCCGTCCCAGCTGCTGAACGCCCTGCTGCTGGAGCAGCTCTGATGGAGCCTTTTGCCCTTTCTCTAGGCTGGAGGTGTGATCGGGACGCCGGCTTCACACAGAACCAAGTTCACTTTTGACCAAAGTAAGTACTTGGTGTTAAGTACTTGTTGTTTCTCCTTCGTTTCAGGCACCTTCGCTTACTTTCACATCACCACTGGCTTGTTGGGTGTCCACAATCTGGGCATTTAATAATTTTTCGCAGTCTGTTTCTCACAAGTGTCTTTGCTTTTTGCACTCTCTGTAACTTATTTTCAGGCTCAGGCACACACACTAACAGTTCTGTTTTTCTTATTGCAGAAGTGAAAGAGACGAGTGTTGTAGGGAAGCTCTTTGAGGCCAAGACAGGAGACTCATCAGATGAAGAAAAGGACGATTCCTATTTTTCTGATTAATGAACTTTGTGCGTTTTATTAGTTCAACGCTCATGCACCCTTCCTATGAAGCAAAGGGGTCTGGCCACCCCTCTGACATGGTCTTGCTCTGATGTTGAGTTCACTTTAAGCTCGACCTGCAGTGATTTCATGTGTTTTAACACCATTCTCAGCTTGCTGCCTGTCCTGCAATGTTTGTCATTTTTCATGTGTACAAAGTGGCACCTTCTTGCCCGGGCTCCTCCTTTCCCCTGCCCTGTTTCTCCTGGGGGAGGTAGAAACGTACTTGGACACCAAGTACCGGCAAGGTTTAATTTACTTAAGATGAAATATTGCTGTACAATAAATTTATAATGGTAGGCTGTAAGGAATTAAAAAGCAGTTCCCATTTCCTCTACTGAGAGTTCGAATTTTTACATTTCTTTTATGTAATAAAAAAGGACAAGTTTATTTTACTCCTTGTGAATTGGATTCTTTCGGAGGGAGAGCAGCGTTCCCAAGCTGTCCATCGGTCTGGGTTCAGTTATCTGGGCCTCCCTCTGCATTTTCATCCTCTGGTTTTTAAAAAGGCAGGACCAGCTGACCTTGTCTGTCAGCACAGTTACTTATCTCTCTTTGAATGGTTTCCCTCACTTCGGTACAGGCCTCTGGGTGAACACGCTCCAGGAAGGGAGAGGAAGGAACACAAATAAAACCGCTTTTCCAGGCAGCCACAGCGTGGCAGCAGCAGCCAGGAGAGGGGACATGGAGGTGGCTCCTGAGGACAGGAGCACTGTGGCCAATTCATTTTATCTCTGGGAAAGATGGGCAGCAGTCCTGCAGTAGTGGCCAGTAACTACCCCTGGGCTCCTTCCCCTCTGTCACCACCTCTTTGCCACAAGATCTCAACCATTATTCACATTTTTAAAGAAGACCTGGGATGAATGTACCCAGCGAACAAGAACCAGCCACTTGCCTCCCTCAGCGGCGGATGTGTGTGCCAAAGGCCCCTGATGTTTCTGCAAGGATTTATTTACATATTTTACAGTGAATGAAAACTCGGTAAAGTGCGGTTAAAAGCAAACAGAAGCCCAGTGTCCCTCCCCTCAGCTCCGGGCACCTGCGTTTCCTCTCCCGTTGGCGCGGAGGCTCTGGGGCAGCAGCTCTGTGTCGAAGCCGTGGTGCAGGTAGCGGTAAATCTCCTCGGCCTTCTGCGGGCTGACCCGGGCGGCGGCGGCGATGGCCTGCGGGGAGCTGCGAGGGACAACAGGGACACTGCCAGTGGGCGATGGGAGCAACGGGACCGGCAGGAGCCGCTGCCGTCACCTCCGCCCCGGGCTCTGCGACAGCAAGCTCAGGAGAGGGAGAGGAAATGCAGGGCAGGAAGAGGCAAGCCCAGGACCCTAAATCACTGATCTGAGACACCGCGCCATTGCCACGGCCACTCAGCTTGAAGAGACTGAGAAACGCACAAAGAACAGGATTGATGCGGAGCCAGGGGAGCTCTGGCAGCAACGGCAAGGAGGAGGAGCAGGAGGGCTCGGGCGAGACAGAGTGAAAGGACAGGCAGGCCGCAAAGCGGGTGCGGGTACCGGTACCTGTTGGCTATGTCCCGCAGCGAGTTGAAGTGGTGGCACATGTTGAGGGCAGCGGGGTAGCTGAGCCGCGGGATGCTGAGGTAGAAGTTGAGCAGGTCCCGTTTGTGGCCCTGCGGTTCTGTGGGCACGCGGATGGCCGCGTTCTTCCTCTGCTCCAGCAGAGCCAGGTCCGTCAGCAAAGCCGCCGTTTCCTCCTGGCAGGAGCTGAAGAGGACGCGGAGCCCGGCCTGGACCAGCGCGGAGAGCGTGCTGTCGTAGTGCTGCGTCCTCTGGAAAAGGCGGGATATTTCTCCTGCAGCGTTAAAATACACAAACCTCAGTGAGATTTAAGTGCTAAATTACTGTGAAAAACCTAATATGAATCACTCACAAAGCAAAACAGCTCGAAAACCCCCTGCTTTGAGAATCCAGCACCAAAATCAAGATGAGATAAAATATCTCAAGGAAAGGAGGCAGGAGGGGTCGTGGGAGCAGGATTTACTGGGTTATTTGAGAGGCAGAGTTTAGCAATTAACACTGAAATTGCAAACTGACCATCATTAGGAGAGAGGATGGGGAGGAACACACGGTAAGTGATGAACCACGGGACAGAGCAAATCAGAAGAGGTTTGGTAAAGCTGCAAAAGTAACAATGCTGACAGCTGAACGCTGTCAAACACGAACCCTGCAGCACCCTGGAGACAGCAGAATGACAACAGGGGACAGAACCGATGAAAATGAGCGACCTTCAGCAGCGGGGTCAGCAGGCAGCTCAAACACAACCCGCTTATCTACAGCCCCCTCTGAGAAACTGCATCTGCAGTGACCAATCCTGTCACTGTTTCCATATCTGACCTACCAATAAATCAGACTTAGGTCACAAAACCAAAGCTGCATCCCCAACAATTTGATTTCAATAGTAGAGTTTTATAGCCCAGAACATCTGTAATTTAATTGGAGCCATGAGCTCTAGTTCCATCTCCTGGGAAGCAGGTGCAAGTCAGACCTCTCTATTTTCTAGATGGCACTGAGAATAGACAGTGTTGGTAAAACTGTTTGATTGCATAATTTTAGGATTAAAACAGATGGCTTGTCCAAACTAGATAAATTAAAGAAATAGTATTGAATTTTCCACAAATGTTTGATCAGGTCAGGAGGGGCTTTGGGCCGCCTCTGTCCTGTGCTTGGTGACACAGGCAACGCTTCGTAGAAATGCTCTTTTGGCTTTTTCTAAGACCTGATTTCGTGCAGCTGATCGTCTTTTGCTTCCTCAAGCAGCAGCCGCTGCAGGTTTGGTCTCCACAATTCGCAGGCTACTGTTCTCTCTGGTTCTGAGCTCTGGGAATTTCCCTGTTCGGTTTGACAATATCGCACCACTCGTTAGGGTACTGCCAGGCAAAAGAGGGTTTGAGCCCACTAGCATTTTAATGCCAAGCACAGGTAAGATTGTGCTTGTTCCTTTATTCAACAATTCTCACCTTTGTTGAAATCTGTTTGAAGTTGGGGTTTTTGCACAGGGTCAGTTAGGAGTGTTTAAGTTAACTTGCTTTTCCCTGCCTCGGTAACTAGTGAGTACTGTATCCCTCTGGATCCAGTTGTGTATCTCTGCCTATATTAAATGGTCCTCAAAAGCAAAACAGATTTTGATGTTCAGCTGGTGATCTTATTAACGTAATACTCCTACAGAGACTAAAATGCGGGGTTTCTGTCCCACGTCACACACAACCCCAGCGCGGGCAGCGCAGGCTCGAGCAGAGAGCAGCACCCCGGTACCTGGTTTCGTCCTGTCCTTCTCCACGATCACACAGACCCTCTCAAACACGCTCTGCAGGCGCTGGATGCGCTGCGCCAGTTTGCTCCTGTCGGCGGAGCTCAGCAGCTCGGACAGCAGCTTCCTCTCCACGGCCATGCGGTTGCTGACGACGTAATCGCTGCGGAGCGAGCAGACCCGCACGGCCACGCCGTGAGCCACGCGCAGGGCCGAGAGCACCCGCGGGCCCGAGGCCGCGGCCCGGCCGGCCGCCAGCACACACAGCCGGCGGGGACAAGCGGGGCCAGCACCGGGTGCGACTGGAGTGCTCCCACAGGTGTCCTTCGAGGAACTTTCCCCCTGGAAGTGCTGAAAGCCACACAGTATTTCTTAGAGACAAGAGATGCATCAGGCCAATTAAATTTTTTTTTTTTTTAAAAAAAACAACATTTTTCAAATAGCGATGCTTAACACTTTGTTCCACACTTTTTTTTTAAAACTCCAATTAATAATAATGTTTTTCAAAAACTATTTTTGATATTGCAAAATGTAAACACTTTAATCCCCTTTAAGCCATCTCCCACATTAGTTGATTAATTATTTAGCAGCTCGAATGACAAAGGCATGCAGCCTTCGCTAACGAGTTCAACAAAAACCAAACATTGTAAACAATACAAGTCAGGCAGAAAAGTGTAAGAGATCAGGAATCCAACCTCTGACTATGAAGGGTCTCAATTTAGGACAGCAAACAAGTATTCTACAACTACAGAACCCAAATAATTTGGGAACACTCTCTACTATTTGAAACAGATCCATATTCCTCCATGATTGTCAGACTCAAGACATTGTCTAATCCACAACTGTAATTTCTAAACTGCTAAAATACTCTCCAAGTTGTCCTGCGAGCACAAAAGCTTCCTAAAGCAGACAAGGGAGGTGAATGAGGCAGGACAAGCAGAACAGAGTGGCTGTGTCCAACAGGACGGAGCTGCTGCTTTCAACAGAACAGAGCGGCTGCATCCAACAGGACGGGGCTGCTGCGTCCAACAGGACGGGGCTGCTGCGTTCCCAGCAGCAGCAGCTCGCTCTGCTGCTCTCCTGCTCACAACCCCCCAAACAACGCTGCGACAGGTCCCCACCGCGGGGGATTCTTCAGCAAAATGTGAGGGGAGAGGAAGCTCCTTGTTTTGAATGAACACCGACCTGAGCGGGAGCCTGGAGATCCTCCTTCCCCAAGCCCGGGGCGGCGGGGGCAACGCGTGTGCTCAGGGCTGGACGGTCTGGCTGAAAATCCAGCATTTCAGATACTGAAGCTTTCAAGCCGAGAAGCTTCTCGCTCTTCCTCTCCCCAGGCTGATGGACACTGATTTCCCCAGCAGTTTTCTTGTGCTGTGCAGCAGAGACTGAAGGCAGTGACCTGGGTACCGCAGCGTTCTCCTGTTCTGCCCACAGACAGTCTGTTTTCGCGGGCTTCTCATGGCTCACACTGCTTTCTTCCCCGCTGGAATCACTGAGAACAATAATCCGGGCTGGTTTCTTCTTTCGCATCAGGTCAGAGCAGTTCTCTTCCATCCTGGCCTGGTTTATTTTCTTTCTGCGGCGGGTGAGGTACTGTCTTCTGCCGCCAGTAAAACTCTCATTGTTTAGGAGATCAAAATTAACGCACACTTCTTCCTCACTAGATTCACTTTTTTTGCAAGTGTCCTCTTCCTCCTCTCCAACACAGAAGCTGTCTTCTGCGTAAGCCTGGTCTTGCTCAGGAATCTGGGGGGGGGAAAAAGTCTCTTGTTAGAGCAAATTTATCAACAATACGTTGCAAACTACACTTCAAAGTAGGATTAGAATGTAATTACAGTCACCCGCAATCGGAATTTCACGAGGACAAGTCATTCTGTTTCATACCTGTGAGAAAATGTCCATGTTGTTGAATTCACGATGAACCATTTTGTATCTATTGCCAAGAGCTGGACTTCGCACAGATTTCAGGTAAACTCCTTTCATCTCAGAGTCTCAATTAAAACAAGAAGATAAAATAGAACGCAGTATTAGTAAGGATATAATTTTTGATTCTTTATTGCTACATCATGTTTTCCATATTAAGAAATGCCTTTACAGTCTCCCAAAAACCGGTATTTCACAAAACAAAAATCTGAAATTCTGCAGACGTGTCTGGAAAGCCCGAAGCGAAGGCCCAGGCCTGCCTGGAGCAGGTTCCGGAGCAGGCCGAGCTCTGCCTGCTCCCGGGGGCAGACGGGCAACGGGAACCCCAGCAAACCCAAATCACAGTTTTCCCTGTTCTCTCCCCAAACAGACACAACTCACTCCAGAAACTGGATGAGGAAGCGCTGGGGTTACTGAAGCCCACGTAGGATCTCGCAGGGAACAACTCACAGTTTCAGTGCCAGAGGAAAATCCTCAGCAACATCTGGGAATCTCAACTGGTAATAAGATGGTTCTATCCCACAAATAACCCAGGGAAAAACAAGGGTCACAAGCACAGGGGTAAGGAAACCTCGGCCAAAAGCCAGCATCACCCTCTCAGCTCTGTCAGTGTCAGCACTGTCACTTTAACATTCCCATTGTTATTTCATACCATATTTCAGGTCTCTCTGTAACAGAGGTTCTGAATGATTCAGAAATTTCTAAGTGAAATGGAAAACTGTGTCTCTGCTCAGTCATAACGGTGTGTGGGGTGGATGACTCTCAGCAAGGAGATGTCCTGCCCCACAGGCCTCAGAACCGGCGACTCCAGCGAGGAACTTACTGCGTCAGAAAACCACGCGAATAAAACCGGAAAAGGCACAAAGAGGTGATGGAAAGCACCTGATTCAGCACAGCTGAGGAGGTTACGGCTTGTTAGCTGACACAGGCTGGCTGAATGGCCCTGCCTGTCGCACACCTTTGCTAAGCAACAGCCCTTCTCAGGAAACCAGAAACAACCCACTCACCATTTAACACCTGTGTGACCTCCGCATCGTCGTTCAGGAACTGGGCAAGCGAAGAGTTCAGCTCCTTCTCTGCATCGTCGCTCTCATCAGATGAAACAGCATCTGCATCTTGCTGGGACAGCTCAGCTTCTTCATCTAAAAACTGCCTTGCTGCATTCTAAAGAAAAACCAAACAAACATCAGCTGCTTAGATGATCACAGCTATCAGGCTTGTGGCCTTGAAAAAAGAGCCCATCACGGGGAGGTGATGGAGAGAACACAAAACGCAGTGAAAGCCGGGCCAGCGCACACGTCTGTCCCGCCAGCACGGAGTGTGGTTTACACCACTCACTGGTACAGGCAGGGGTTACTGACACCTTGTACCAGCTACCCAGAAATATTAGGTTATTTTTAACTTATAAATCTGGTTTTACTCATTTTATTTGCTTTCAAAAATCTGGTTTGATTTAGACGTGCTGGATTACTCCCAGCCCAAGTCCACTAGAAACTCGAGACGCAGATTGGACACCGGTTTGCTGCCTTCTGTCTGGGATTTCGGTTATTTGTTTCATGAAGTTATCAGGCAATGCAACTCATGATTGGGAAAGTGCTTTTCTTTCCGTGCAGATGAGGCGCTTACTGCAGCGCAGGAGACGTGACACAAACCTTGGTGCTAAGTTCCACCAAAAACAGGCAGCAAACCATTCACGACAACACACAAGGAAACAAAGCCAATGAGTTCAGGAGGATGTTTTGTCAGAGATACTTTATATTAAGCTAACTTTTCTCTTATAATTTCAGCTACCATGTACTGAAGTAAAACATGGGGGGAAAAAAAAAACAACATACACACACACACAAAAATTATTATTTACCTCAATTACTCTAAAAGAATTATTTGTTGGCCTCCAAAATATTTTGGAAAAAAAGCACAAAGCTGTAAATTTTAGTTCAGTACAGGGAAGACTGAAGCATCTTGTGCTACAATAAGTGACACCTCTGATTTTCAGATTTCCCTAAGTCCTTTAATGATTTGCTTGCGGCACTCAGTAAGCGTGAAAGCCAGGCATTATTAATAGTTCCTTTTCTAGAACAGTTCTGATTATTCTGAACCACGCTGGGGTCACCTGTTTACCGGAAAGAACTCCCAACACTATTACCAATTAGTCTTAATCCTTCTTGCTTGGGAAGGACGGCGGAGAGGCCAAACCCCGCCGTGACATCAAGGGCCGGGGCATGCTGGGGAAACAACAAGCTCCCAGGTTCTTAAATTATTTACTGAATCTCTGAGCTCGGTGCCAGTGACTATCTGGGTCGCCTTGGCCTCCTCTCCGTCTCCGTTAAGCTAACTGCAGGTCTCCTGTGCGCTCCGGCCGACAGAACACGGCACTGATCGCAGGGCTTTTTGTGTCCCGGCCCTGCCACGGCTCTGAGTCCTGAGACGGTCACCACCAGGGATGCTCAGCTCCCATGGCGGTGAAGGCGGAGTGCACATGGAACACATGGAACACACTCTCTTTCCATGAATGTTCTGGTCTCATAGAGAAAATGCTTAAACAGAATTGAAAAAATGGATTTTTCATCTACCCCATTCTTTGTATTCCAGAATATAAAATACTGATACTATACAGAAGTCTCCACAATGAAGATTCTTTAAAACATTAAAAATATCCAACATACTCTGTCCCAGAGCCCTGATGACAGTAATTTCTGCCTAGTAGACCACATCCACACATATTTAAGAGCTTTCCACCTTACTGTAAATATACGATTCTGGCCCTGCATCGTCTCCTGCATCCATTCCTGGCGCAGTGACAAACTCAAGTGTAAAATACAAAGTCCAGATTTAAGCTTTGGGGTCAAGGGACCATTTCTGTCTTCAGATGTTCAAAGTTGAGACCATTAGAGGAGGTGGTAAATTCATATGATCAAATATCCTAGTAGTGTCAGCTCTGGCCAAGGACTTGAACCTCCCAGGTGTGACTAATCCTTGAGTATCTTTACTTGTAATGTAAATTGTTACTTTGCTTCAGAACGTGGTTACGCAGGGCCCTGCAGAATCCTCTGAGAGTCAGGCAGTGGATGTGGAGGTTAAGATCATTATCCAGTGTTTCAAGACTTCACCTCAAATGTTTGCAGCAAGCTTGTGTGAAATTTCTATGAGCCTCAACTCTCCTAAATAACGTCCTGAAAATAAACGACTGCCTAACTGCATGCCTTCTATAGTACAGTTGTGTCAGGAGATCCTACGAAGGCTGTGAAATAGACAGAAGCTCCATTTTTTACACCACAAAATACACACGAGCTCCAGAATGAGTGACTCAATGACAGTAAATTTTCATCTTAGGTACATGAAAGCAGTGCTCCACACTTCTGGCCTTTTTGGGGTTTTTTAAAATTTAAATATAGAAAAATTAGAAAATACTTTCAGTTATCTCTCGCAGTTTGAACAGAGAGTAGAGTCTCACTAAGTCTCTGTCTCTTTTTCGGTTCTGTTTGGCGACGTGCTGTTCATGTTCAAAGACATGTTTCTTCTGACATAGGTTTGGCACCATTGCCAACGTGCGCTCACATACACACACGACGAAGCAGAGCCGTCATCTGCGCTGCAGCTCCCATGGAAACTGCTCCAAATGACCTTCCACATACTGAGACACTGAGCATCACGTACCTTGTATGCAGAGTTGCTCCTGACCTTTTGCCGTTTGGCCCTCCTCAGCTGGTTTGTGTTCCAGGCTGCCGAGCTGCCCTTCGTGGTCCTGCCCGAGTTCTTGCGGAAATCCACGCTGTCATCACTGGACACGTCTGACTAGGGGAACACGGCACAAACGCTTCAATAAATAAGACCCAAGCAAGCAATGTTTTAATTACACAGGCATTCTGCTACTTTTTTTTAAGCAACACATGATTTTTGTGATTGATTTATTATGGCAAAATAATTCAACAATGCTAATCATCTTATTAAATACAAAAGGAACGGAAAACCATGTTATTTGGAAGAAAAGTCAAGTCAAACGTAACATGGAATTTGTTTTTTTTTTAAGTCAAAGCTTTTTGGGAGAAAGGTTATCTGCCTGCTCAGCTCTCCTGCCTGGAACAATAACTCACTGCCACACAACAACTACAATCTCATCCTGGGAGACGTCGGGAAGGAATTGTGGGGGGGAAAGCAATTACATTCTAACCTGCCCTAGGTCAGATGGCATCAAATATTTTTAACAAGAACACTTGCCTACTGACTGGAGAGAGAGTAAAGGTTTGAATATATGCTCCAGAAATGAGGTCACATCACTGTTCTCCTGTCCCACCACAGCACTTACTAACCATGTTAAGCGGGTGTCGACGTTTTCTGACGGGACGAATCGGCGATTCAAAATCGCTGTCATTCATAACCTAGGTAAACAGAAACAGGGATAATTGCAAAGAGGATTTCTGTTTTCGTGATTGACTTGTCATTTTGTCTTTTTTTTTTTTTCTCTAAGACTCACATCAGGAGACTTCAAAACATTCTTTTTTTTCCTGTTTTTCCTCTGGAAAACAATCTCTTCTTCGCTCTCACTGCTGATTCCTACAGAATAAGTAGTAAACAGCATTCAGAAGAAAATGCATTGCCCACAATACAATATGGCTATAACTGAGCAATCAAAATCTGTCTCTCTTATAAAAGTACCTGCAAAGGAGATTACTTATTGATCTACGTGGCAAATACTGTTCTTTTCAGCCTTGTTAATAAAAAAAAATAATCTCCAGCTGGGCTGTACAATAAATCCTCCTTCCCCAGCGAGTCTGGGTGGAAGTGATTACCCCACAGCACAGACACAGAAAAAGGGGGGGGAAAGAAACCAAGAGAAGCAGCCCTTAAAAGTTGAGTCAGAGTTCCAGTTCTGGAGGTGTTTTGTAACACGTACCCCTCTGGGTGCCCTGAAACAAAGCCAGAACTCACTAAAATGGCCTCTCCCCAACTGCTTGTCAAACACCTGCAGCCTGTGCTGGTTTTCAAAGGAAACGAATGAAAGGTCGTTACGAAATACATGAAATCCAGGATCCTCCTCACATTCTGCAGGACAAACAGCGACGCTCACAGAGACCCTGGGACCGAGTGTTGGTTCTGCCCAAATCACTCAAGGGTTTGAATTTCTTTAAGGAAAGGCACAAAATTCCCAAATATTCCACTTCTAAAATAACATATTTAAATACCAATAACTGTCATTTCTACACCACACACTGTCCGGGGTGGTTTTCAAGACCTGACCAGACAAAGCCCTTAACAACCCAATCCAGGTTCAGTATTAACCCTGCACTTCGAAACCAGAAATTTGTTTCTTTTTGCAGTTTTGAGGTTTTTGGGTGAGGTTTTTAAATTATTTTCTATTAAATAAATCACAATTTTTTGATTTGTCAAACTAACATATCTGTTTGGAGGTGTGGTGATTCAGGAAGAAAGGTGGCAATCTATTGTCTTCAGAAAATGTGATATCAGACAAATTGAAAGAAAAGGGAAAAAAGATGCTTTAGCCACCAAAAGGACAGTTCATGCCTTGTTTTGATGGTTAAGGACAGTAACAAAACCATTCAGAAAAACTCAAGGTGCCCTACAAATCAGACCAAGAACTGTTAAGCCTGAATTTCTCTGAAAATAATTCAAGGTTATTCAGAGCTAAAGACAATAAAGGCTGTGAAGATCATCTGTAAGTGACCTGCGAGTGAAGAATGATGGTCATTTATATATTGGCAATATCTGAATATATATTTTTTTTATAGTCTGTTGGTCCTAAACCAGAAAAAGACAGAAGGGGAGAGAGAGGAGGAAAGAGAAATAGAACAGAGCCTACAAACAGTCAATACGTTTAACATGGTCCAGGTTTGTGCTCAAGTTATAATCAGAAAACAAGTCAGTTGCCATGCAGCCAAACGGACAGAAATCCATCGGTCGAGTTCCTGTTCCTCAGGAACAATGACAGGAAAGCACAAAGGGACTCGGGGACCGAAGTGCAGCCCACCCGGATGGTTACACATCGGACAGTGAGGTTAAGAAAGGGCTGTAAAGGCAGCTCCGACGTTACATCTCACGCGGCCGCAGCATCAGCACTTGTGAGAGGTACGAGAGGTTGAATTCCGAGCACTCCCACACACACATTTCAGCCTCAAACGGCTGCAGCCGTACGCAGGGCTCAGATTCTCCAAAGTCTCATCCACCCAACTTTAGTATCACAACCATTATTCTCTTTTCCTTTCACCCTTCCCACCAAAGCCATAAAAGCAAAGGGAGGATCCAGAAGATCCTGGATTCTATTTATTTAAACACAACGGTATCAGCTCACCGTCCCACTGGAATCCCTACCTCGGGCAGCAGACACACGGGAGCTGCGCAGGTTGGCGCCTGCGGGGTTTCCGGCTCTTCCCAACGGGGAACCAAGCGCGTCCCCGGCTGAACTCCCCAGCTCCTGCCCACGGGGGCTTCGATCCACTTCATCTGTCAGAGGCAGCTCTGCAATTTCCTCCCTGGCACCAGAGCAGACATTCAGAGGAATTCTTTTGATAGCTTTACTATTCAAAACCCTTCTACCTGTTGGGGTAGAAAGCGCAGCAGCCAAAGCTTCGGGTGACCTGCTGCCCGTTGTGTCCCCTGGCCTGGAGCAGGGCCAAGCAGTGCCACCCTCGGCCCCTTCTCTGTCCCCTGGCCTGGAGCAGGGCCAAGCGGTGCCACCCTCGGCCCCTTGTCCGTCGTTCCTCCTCGTGCTCAGGAACGACAGCGGTGTGGAAACGTCTCTTCTCCCACGACTTCTGCCATCCCGTCTTGGCGATGTTTCAAGCCTGGAGCTATCATCCTGCAATTTCTTTCTATCTTCAGTGGATTTAACATCTACGTGACTCCCCGAGGCACCACCTAATTCTCTGGTATTAGTATTCATATTTTCTTCAAAGATTTCGTTCTCAGACTCTTCGATGGAAAATCCCAGATCAAAATTAACAGAAAACAGTTCTTGGGAACAGTCATAGAGATCGTCACCATCCAGCAGGTGCTCGGTCAGGCCGGCGTCACCCGGCAACTCTGTGACTGTGGTTTCCCTGTGTTCATCTTCAAACAAATGTACACTCTGCTCTTCAACAATAACCACATTTTTCTTGTTAATGTCAAGATCTTCTTTATCTTTTTGAACAGAATACTTCTTCAAGGGGTTATTTGTCAGTGTGTGATTTATTGTTGGAGTTTTCTTTTGAATTTCTGTGAATTCTTCACTGTCAAACAGGCTATCAAAGCTGTCATTCCAGTGAAGTTCCTCTTTGGTTTCAGCAGCAGCAGTCTCAGAAGATGGCACAGATTTTGGAAAACATGCACTCACAGGAGCACACAATTCACTGCCGGCTTCCA
Organism: Pampusana beccarii; assembly: GCA_013399365.1. NCBI lineage: Eukaryota > Metazoa > Chordata > Aves > Columbiformes > Columbidae > Pampusana > Pampusana beccarii. Next base: position 43,334 of record VWYH01006982.1, on the reverse strand, counting down.
GCTGGGGGTTTCCTAAGAGCTGCAGTGAATGGTCAACTTCTGCTGCCACAGGGGAGACTCGGTCCCGCAGTCTCTCTGAATAACTACCAGAAACACCTTTTTGGAAGGGACGTATTGTTTCTTCGTTTCTCATCACGTTTTCAAAATCATTAAGTGTATTCAAAGCGGGAGGAGATTGTGATAAAAGCCTTTTCACACGGGAAAATACTTGTTTTAACCAGGGAGGCTCCTCAGATGGTCTCTCAAGTGGAAAAGAATTCATGTATGATTCAGAAAGATAAAATAAGTCAGAGGACACAGGTGACTTCTCAGCTGTGAAGCTACTATAACCCGAATCTGCATGGTTTGTCCCCAGCGACCTACAGGCTTTATCTACAGTTTCATGTTCCTTTATTGCCGCACTTCCCTGAATTACAGTGCTGTCACTGTTGTCACACAGGTCAATACATCCGCTTAAGTCAAACGTCACCCGTAGCTCCTCCTGGTTGGGGCTGCCCCGGTCAGTATTTTCCACCAGAACGAGCCTGCTGGCTGAGTCAGAACCCGCAGCGCTGGGATCTGAAGGCAACGCGGACGCTTCCAAATCCGATCTGGAAGTTCTTTCAGGAGCCTTTGTTTTTGTCATCTTAAATGTGGTAAAGAACTCACTTCCATTATCACTGGTATCAGGTAAAAATGGTTTTACTTTCGATCTGTGTGCTATGTCTTTTCTAGACGAGCGTGCTTTCTGATCAGATGTGGAGCTGGTCACGGAAAGGTGACTTTTATTCCTTTGAACAGTCACATCTTCAATACATAAGTGGGGCTGAAGCTCCAGTTCATAGCCGCAGTCTCCCTGGAGACAAACACAGTGTAAAATTTACTATAAATACATCCAGGCTTACAAGGATATTTCGAACAAGTGACAAATGTTTTCATACTCCTAAAGGTCACTAGAAAGGAAAAAGAGGAAAAAGAAAGTGCTTAGCGTTTAAGACCACAACTTTCAAACAAAGCGTTTGCTGGCACCAACCGCAAACCCAAGCTTGGGTAGCCAAACCTGAATGCTTTAGAAAGACCGGGAGATACCACAGATAAATAAAGATGGACTTTACCTGAGCACCAAGGCCCAACATTCTGCACCAAGCACCTGTACCGTGCAGCTAAGCCGCAGTTCTTGGGTCATCAGCAGCCAGCGCCTTCCCTTTGCCAACGCCGTGTGCGGGCTCTGCTGGTCCCCCGTGCAGGCCCTGCTGGCCCCCCGTGTGGCTCTGCTGGCCCCCCGTGTGGGCTCTGCTGGCCCCCTGGGCGGGCTCTGCTGGCCCCCTCTGCGGGCTCTGCTGGCCCCCTGGGCAGGCTCTGCTGGCCCCCCGGGTGGGCTCTGCTGGCCCCGGCAGCCCAGGGGACGAGCGTGTTCAGCAAGGTGCTGTGAGCAGAAAAAACCCTTCTCTGAGCACAAGTGAGCTCCCTGTGCTCCTTGTGCTGTCCCTTGTAGCTTGGCTCCTGCCATTGATGGCACATTAACGACTTCTCACCTACATACTCTGAAGTTACCTTTTTTCACGGGTGCTCATTAATCTTCTGTTCAAAAGGTACTGACCTAGGCAACCAACTCTCTTAAAAACACACTTGAAAAAAGCACAATAGACACTGACATCACTCCCAGTTAGGTATCCACATGAGGACTGCCCGGACTGAAAAGCTATTTATTGTCCTTCTCACTCTCTCTTTTAAAATAGGATTTCAAAATTACAGCGTGCCATCTCCACAAGGAACAGGAAGGGTCAAGTGAGGCTCTGAAAGCAATGGTTTGAAAGACTCCTGCAAAGTTCAAACCTATTTCACTACTGAAAAACAAAAATGAGGAGGTAAGATCTAAACAGAAGGTACGATGATTATTTTTTTGGCAGTTCAGTCAGATGAATCTCCAGACTCATTAACCCCTGAAATTGAACACAGTACCTTTATAGAACAGTGGGTCATAAAACTGACTTTTACAATAAGAGGTTACTTGTTTCCTATGCAAGTGACATTCTCCACAAGTCCAACCATATATAAGTGGGGAAAAAACAAGGTCCTCATAATCAGAACTTCCTGAACCCTCCTTGCTGGACCATGAGAACATTCTGAGCAGTTCTGGTCCAGCTTGTTCTGGTCACGCTGACATTCACTATTCAAACTCCAACACCTGCATGTTCCATCCCACCCCTCTCCAGCTCTTCTGGAGTTTCTACAGACGGTGCAGCTGGAGCTGCCGAGACCACCTTTTACCCTGGGACTCCTCGCAGGAGCCAGGGGAGCCAACCATGGGAAACAGGGGTTGAGAAATACCCCCTTACACAAGGCAGGAATAACCATACCCAAAACTACTGCTCCCTGGCTTGTCTAAATGTGCTCCTGAAAACAGGATTTGACTCCATCTGCCATGCACTTGAAGACTGTCCATATCCTAACACAGTTTTGTATCCCTCCCACCTGCAATAGATAAAACATCCTACCCAATATCAAAGGTGGTTTTTCACTCTCAGGAATAATAATAAAATCAGTATTTTAATACTATCACCAGCTTCACACACAGGCCACAGAAAGGATCATCTACAGAAGAGATAAGGACGAATGTGCACAGGCTGTTTTGGGAGCACAGCTGGTTACCAATCTTGTCCCAGCAAGTCCCCGTGACAACATTTGCATTTCTATAGGTCAGCACAGCATCTCTATACGTCAGCACAGCATCTCTATAGGTCAGCACAGCCGCGGCAGAGCCGGGGACAGTTCAGTCACTAGAGATTCATCTCCAAAGGGCTGGGAAACACCTGCTCCATTTGTACTCCAGATGTTACACAGCTGCTGCACACTTCTTGCCTTGGCTTGGGCTGCTCATTTACAAACATATCCAAAGAAACTAAAAGGTAGGATTTTTTAAAAAGAGATCTCCAAGGAGATCCCCAGACTGTACAGGCTGCCTTATAGTAAGTATTAATATGAGAACAGTGAAGAAAAAAATACCATGAAAGGGTTAAAGGCCGATTTGAGTATATGTAGGTTCCAAATAATTAGTTTCACTCAAGCTCAGTCAAAAGACAGAATCAAGATACAGAAGAATTTGTATGAAATCAAAGAGGAGTAACAAACGCCAGCCAACACGACCTGGTCCAATTAACTTCACAAATGTCATCTGAGCAGAGTACACTTTGGGCTGATGAGGTAACGGTGTTGATAACGATCTGTTCGGATTTATGTAAGTCACAATCGAATGCTGCATAATATTTCAATTGAAGTATCCAAGCACTACAAGAACATAATGTATATTAAATGGATTAAAGACTGATTAGCTGCCAGACCACTAAACCTTATTGAAGCACACGTAGGTGATGCTCCTGCCCACCCAACACACTTCTGAGAGGCGCAGCACCGATCACTCTTGGCCCTGTATTGTTCTGCATCTTTTAAGTAACCCAAAACTAATCAAATCTGCAGGAAAATATGAGGGTTATGAGTAGGCGAAAGGATAATTCAAATCCGAGCTGGCCCAGAAGTAGAACAGATAACAGCAAATCATTTCACATGGCCAAGCACCTTATTTCCATACTGTGTAAATTAGTAGAAGCTATAACGCACAATAGAATCACTGGACGAATCTTCAGAAGTGTCAATACTGCTTTTGAAAACAAAAACATCCCTTACAAACCCAGATTTCTTTGAAGAGACCAACAAGCAAAACCATGGAGATGCTCTCAGGCAAACCATCCTCCCAGCTTTCCGAAAGGCTTTCAAAACATCCTGCCAAGATCTTTAAAGGAACTTCAACAGAGAGAACAAAACAGGGGAACTTCTTGCATGGATAAGTAACTGGGTACAACACAGAAAACACAGGCGTGAGGAATTGTTACAGCAAAGAACTTCACCAGGCCACGGCATGTACCCATCGCTGTGTCCTAACTTGGTGGGGGAGAAAGGCAAGGCCAGCAGCGCGCTGTGTGGCAGCAGCACGGCCAGCAGGCAAACCTAGCACCCAGCACAAACTTCGGTAACCTGACGTCAGGCTTACATGGAGTTATATAACTGTTCTGGTTCAACTGGGTCCATCAAAATACTTTCCCCCAAACAAAATACCTTCTCCCAGTGAGCCTGCTTAGTACTGATGGAGCGAAAGGACAGAATTAGAATTACCACATTTTAGCCTGAATGTGTACGACTTGTAGAAATTTCCTGGTCAGCTCTTCTATAACCTGGTAAGCTCCGCTGTGTACCAGCTGTTCAGTAAATAGGCCATGCAAGAGCAGAACAGGCAACTCTCCTATGTTGCTGCACTAAATCAATGACCCTGCCTAGAATTACTGATTCCGTTTAAAAAACAACAGGTTTTTAAGATAGAAAACAAAAAGGAAAAGCAAACCTACGATATTAAAATTTTCAGTTCTAAAATATAGATATACGTATATGCCCACACATACACACACCCCCTGTTTTCTAGTATTTAAATGTTAGGCACCTACTAGCAAAATCAAAATTAACCTCTCTCTTCTCATAAGCTGCTTTGGATGTACGTCTAATGAGATTCAGATGTTTGCCAAAACCCAGCTCGTTTTACTATTTACAAGTGAAAGGCTAAGACTGTAAACAAACACAATCTGTATTTTAATAACGATGACTTCTTCAATGAAAAGCTGGATTGAAACGGAGGCAAGAGCAGCATGCACAAGTGGCATTTAAGTCTTTTCTGACCCAAACCAGACCGTGTTTTCAGGGCTGGTTTTGGGTCAGACCTAGGGAAGAAAGGCACGCGGATTTTGAGCTCTCAGGCCGAGCGCTGAACCGGCGGCTCAGCCCAGCCAGCGCAGGGAGTCACAGCGCCGCCTCTGCCGCTCGCTTCTGCTTCACCACAAACAGCCGCAGAAACCACAGCTGCAAGGCTGACGTACTTTGTCCTTCTACGAAGAGCTGCTGCTCGGGAACGCTGTTCCCCCGCGTGGCAGCCTGGGCTGAGGCAGGAAAACACGCAGCCCCTCTGTGGCGCGGTTTAACGGGGCAGTGTGTACTGCCCGGGTGGCAGCGCCCAGGAACAAGACAGAAGCACAAGAACGCAAGGACGAATCCCCAAAGGCTGCTTTAACCCGGGGAGTTGTATCGGAGCAAGAACCGAGGAAAGCATGGAAATGAAGAAATTCCAGAATGCTCCTTCCCCAAAACAAGGCCTTCTGAGCTTATACTGGCTAAAAACTACATCTACTGCATGGCCCTAAGGGCAGTGCATGAACTTTCCCTAGACACAAGATACGGGCATATGACATATTTTGATTATCATATGATCTTTTCTGCTTTATTTTATATTCCTTCCCTACCAATTTCTAAAATTCTAATCCCTTTTCTGAGTAACAGTGATCATTAAACTAACGTTTACACAGAAGTATCCAAAATAACTCTTTTCTGGCAAAAGCAGCTTTCACCTTCAGTCAACTTTGAACTCACAGTATGGAACTTAATTCCCCGAGTTTCTAGATCTTGCTGGCAGCCTAGTTCTTTAGGAAATGCTGCAATGCTTTATGGCCATCTTGTATTTTTATTACAAAAACATTTTTTTAATTGCTGTAAAAATGATCACTTTTCCAAACAATTTACAAATAGGTTAAATGACTTTCACGCTGCTGCGATTCAGTGTGAACCTCCCTGCATCCGAGTCCAGGCCGTTATTTACACCTTTCAGGAACTGGTTAATGAGCAGAATAATCAGTCCCTCCTACCCCATGTTAGCTTCCAGAAGATACTCTAGGGGAAGGAACACTGTCAGAAACTTTTCTAGGATGTTCAGGTACATTATTATCAGATGACCTTTAAACATATATTTAGTTGATTGATGAAGGAAGCCTAAGGGGCGCAGAAACCACAATTCCCTTCTCCAAAAGCTGCGATATTTCTCTTCCTAACAGTATCACGTTATTGATAGCCAATTGCCATCAATACACCCAAAAGATCCATAAAAAGGAAGATGTATTAGCAAAACACAGGGTATGTACCCCAGCAATTATGGGGACAGGTACCATTAAAGGGGCTACAGATGTTCAAGAACATCTGAAGTGTCAGAAAACAAATCAATCTGTGGTTTGGTACCTGCTTATTTTATACAGCTTTCCGGCCAGCAGCGACAGCCAGTTAGTGTCAGTGGTACGTGACCTGGGAACCGCAGAACCTTCTGTTCTCGCTTGTCAACAACAGGCAAAACCCGAGACTGACTGTGTCCTCCTCGGCCTGGGCTGTCCCCGCGCTCCGTACTGCATCGCAAACACTACCGCCATAGAAATTACCTGTCATTGCATTGGGATAGCAACACACAGCAGGGGGGACCCGCCACACCGCAGGGATGACCTGGACACCGATATGTAATTTCCATAACAATATGGACAGCAAAGCATTCCTGAATCCCAGTGCCTACAATAATTTCCTAAGCTCACTGCATTTCCATGTGAATACTGAAAATACAAGCACCAGGTACATTTAGGCAGATAACAGGACCCCTGCCTCTAAAAGCAGTTTTTCAACTACAGTAGCAGTTCAGTGTTCTAAATAAATGTGATTATATTGCCCTAAACTTTGTCACCAGTGCGTTATTATAATATTATAAACAATTTTAAAATATTATAACCTCTCAAAACATAAATATCTTCAAAGGCATTTGGTGTATAGTAGCTCCTGCAAGAGCTCCAAGGCTATATGAATGGATTATTGCCAGTTTGTACTTGGCACACCTACTGCACACATTCTGCCAAATCAGTCGTCTGTAAAAGCTTAAGGAACCACCAACCCATTATTCACACACATCAATATTTTGACAGTTTATGAAAAACAGTATATAGTGACTGTAAATCCAGAAAGCTAAATGCAAAACTACCGTGCGCACGCACACACCTCTAAACAAACGAAATAGCAACGGAACGAAACCCACGGAAGTGCCCAGGAGCCCGAGCCCACCACGTGCCCCAGGGCTCTGCTGTGGGGCACACCAGGAACACACGGAGCTGCTACAACAGTGTTACCGGGTTTGCCCCAAAATCAGACCCACCCTGAAAATAAGCCCTAGCATGATTGTGCAGGATTTTTGAGGATGCTCGAAATATAACCCCTACTCCAAAAATAAGCCTTAGTTACAGTTCATTTAAAAAGTCAATTTAACTTGTGCCCAGGCAGCTATACATGTTAAAAAGTAATCAGTTTTGGAGGAAAAATTAATATAAGACCCTGTCTTATTTTGGGGGAAATACAGTATATATACCACAGCACAGAACTCACACAGAGTTTCTCTTGTCTGCAGACTTAAGCTGGTGATCCTGTAGCACATACTTGACATGTTATTTGCTTTCCATCAGATGTAACATCACAGCACGTTTTCCACAAAACTGTGATCATTTAACTTGGGTGGAAAGAATATTTGTGGCTGGTGTGCCTGAGCCTGCGGCACAAGGGGTACGGGAGGCTCCCATGGAGCCCTGTACACGATCACCGAGTGACCCCCGAACACAGCAGACACACCACCCCAAGTTAGTACGAACACCGAGGGACCCCTGAACACAGCAGACACACCACCCCAAGTTAGTACGAACACCGAGGGACCCCTGAACACAGCAGACACACCACCCCAAATTAACACCGCTCAGCCCTTCCAGGTGCCACACAATGTGCTCAGTCCCCCTTCCTTCGCACACGACACCCCCAAACCCTCTGTCTCCTCTTGCTCCCTTCTCACTGTGAGCACAAAACCCCCCAGGATCGTTACAAACAGAAAGCACCTGCAATTAAAGGCCTGAACAATCTAACCCAGGTCTCAATTAGCATTCAGGCTCAAATGATTTGGCAACAAGATCAGAAGAATCAATACGGCCCAGCGAAAGGTTTAACTGGGGAGCTGAGGTCCTTGCTCTTGCAGGTTGTCCCCAGCAGCCTCCCCGGCTCAGAACGAACTGGGATCCTCCACCTCCAGCAAGGAAACCCGTCCGGTTGGGTTTGTCTGGAACAAAGAAGGAGCCGGGCCCGCTCTGCACAGCCTGGAGAATCCCAAGCCGTAGTGTTCGCCGTGGTTACCTGCTCGCTGCGGCTCAGCCACGCTCAGTGCTCAGACAAAGGGGAGCGGGCAGCCCACCCCACCGGTCTGCCTGCCACAACCACCCTGACTGAGCGGCATTTGCTGCCCTAAATTATTCGTTGCTGCCGAGGAATTCTTGCCACATCTCAGATCGGGATTTTAACCAGAGACATCCTGCTGGCAATGAGGCTCTTTAAAAAAAATAAAAATAAAATAATCATTGTACTTATTTGAACCCTTTTTAACTTTGCACTCAGTGACTCCTGGAAGAAGTCACGGCTGGCTGGAAACACTGCATTTCACCCCCAGAACATGCCTGGGTTAAAACTCTAAACTCATGGAAAGCCCTTGCAGGTTCTCTGGAATTTCAGGGTACCCTGGGAACGTTTTTCATGCTGTCAGGCATTTCATCTGATGAACCCTTCAAGGGAACCTAAGAGAGATGCCAATGACAAGATTTTAGGGGCAGCTGTTGCAGGTGCATCTTCTAAAGCCCGTCTCCCCAGGTGTTGGGTACCAGAGACTACTGGGGTGAAAAACAGAGACAATTCCTGTAAGCGGAGTCTTTGGGTTTTCTTTTGTCTGTCTGAGGAGAATAATTGCTCCGAGTATAACTTCACGTTGCCAGGTTTGAAGCGGGACACAGACACTCCCACATTCAACATTGCCGCTTTCAAACAGTCAGTAAGAACTGCCTACCGCCCAGAAAAGAAACGCACTTGCACTTCACTGCTTCCCATCACTTCCCTCAGAACCACAGACCAACAGCACGTCAACCCCAGCGATTACTTCGCCCTGACCTTGTTTCTAAATAGCACGGTTTAATTTTCAAAAATGCTTCAAAGCTATTGAATTATTTTGCATAAGGACGACTTGATTTGTTACCATGTTACACAAAAAATCCCCGCTCACAGCCCGCAGCAAATCCAGCCCCATCTGCCCGGCGCTCGTTGCTGTAGTGATAAAGCCACGCAGGCATTAAAGGCTTTTCTGCAGTGGATGTGCCTGGCGCGGGGCTCACGTCTGGGATTTCTTCTTCTCTGTTTTCTTTCGACTGTGCCAACTTCTCGAAGTTTTCAAGAGCATATAAATACAAGATAAAAAAACCCCAGACATCTTCACTTCATCTGTTTAAAAATATCTAAGCCTTTTAACAGACTTTGTTAACCTGTTATGCAAATCACGAGCGCATAGGAGCTTTCTTGCAATCACTGAACAAGTTCAAGGCAAGGAAGGCTCCACATCAGTGAATTCCTGAGCTTTCTTCCCTAGCAGAAAACACCCGTGAAGAACACACCAAAACCTGAGCTGGCTCATACAGAGTTATTACAAATCTCTCAATGAGATTCTTCCCAATAAATAATTAGTTTCATCAGAAACTTCTGGATCATTTGGTTATTCACAGTAAAATAATGATCTGCCTGTTTTTATATTCTACCCCTCAGTAAGAAAATAATCAATAGAACTGTGGTTTGAAGTTCAATATCTTAGTTGTTTAAGGAAATAGCTTTGACTTGAATTTGTCTTAAATCCGTCTGCTATTAGGAACTGTAAGTTAACATCAGCCAGATCAGCAGCGGTATATTTGACAATACAATATGTACAGTAGGAGCTTGGATGCACAGCACATACATGCAAAAACCTTTGAATCACAGCTACAACAATTAATCTTTCCATACACTTATTTTCATATAAGACTAACATTTTAGGCAGATTTTTACAGGCTTAACTTCTGCTAAAGGCAAATTTCCCAGAGGCTGGAGTAACGTCCCTTGATGCTATTGTGCTATTTATCAGTAACACTTCCTACGATTTAAAAACACATCTAAACCCTGCAGTAAAGCAAAGCTGCTGAAATTTAAACTTGCTAGAGAAACAATCCTCACCAAGACTGCCCGGGCCAAAGGAGGGTACAGGGATCTCCAGCTCAGAGCAGCCCGCGGGCTGTGCTGTGTGCTCTGTGCTGCGTGCTCTGTGCTGCATGCTCTGTGCTGTGTGCTGCATGCTCTGTGCTGTGTGCTGCGTGCTCTGTGCTGCGTGCTCTGTGCTGTGTGCTGCATGCTCTGTGCTGTGTGCTGCGTGCTCTGTGCTGTGTGCTGCGTGCTGCGTGCAGGCCGGCCCAGCCGCAGCACGAGCCGTTTTGCTCAAACACACCCAGCAGAGTGAGGAGCAGCACCTGGGCAGACCCACCTGTGTAATCGCGCCTTGGGAGCTGCGCAGAAATCCAAAACACTGCCCGCAAATCCCTTAGCTTCTCTAATTTTGCTCTACTTTTGCATTTGTTTTAATTAATATTTTATTCTAAGAACAAGAACTCTACAATATGAAAAAAAAAAAAATCAGTGTAGTAGTTACTGTCAAAGTAAACCATCCACACCTCCCCATCGCTCTGGCTCTGGGCAATGTGGCAAAGCTTGCTTTCTTTTTTAAAGATCCTGATGTAAACAATTTTATATGTAATAGTGTTGGGAATACTGTATCATAAGGAAAATCTAAATGTCTGAGATCAGAATGCTACATGAATATGATGCTCACACTAATTTTAAGTTTGAAAAACAAACTTCAATCAAATAGGAAGAAAAGATCCAGGCTTTCAGGCGCACATCCCAGCCAGCTCACAGAACACACAGGGACGAAGAGTTCAGGACCGCAATGCGCGGAGGCAGCGGGCGGGAGCTCGAGGGCTGCCATGGCACGGCAGCCAGCAGGGCCAGGCAAAAGGCGACGGCCACAAGGGAAAAAGGCAGAACTCGGGGTCCTCCCTGCTGCAGGGCCGTCCTGTGTTCCTTACGCAGTGGGGAGCAGAGGGAGGAGAGCTGGGCGGTCTCTCCCACCTCTGCAGAAGTTCTGTAAAAGCCTGGGAAAGCAAACACTTCGTGTGTGCTTTGCTTGTAATTTTTAGCATCTACTTGGGCAGAGTTGGGGGAGAAGAACGAAGACTCGCTCGGTGATTAATGAATTTGCTCTACACACTATTTTAATGGTGCCAGATGTTGGCTTAGCATCTAAAACTTTGAAGGTGCTTGGGAACCTGAGCAGACTGCTGGTACCAATACACGTTCACAAGAGGAATTTAAGTCACAGGTGCTTCAAGCGCCTGATTCGGCGGTGAGGAGGGAAGTCCTCAATTAGGAGAGCAATCCTAACCTTTCCAAGCACTTCTTTGCCTCTTGGCTTCCTTCAGCTCTCTCTGGCAGCGTGTCCTCCACCCAGCTCAAACACGGACTCCAACCAGGCAAGGACGCCTTTGTTCGCTGGAGTGCAGGAGCTTATCTGAGCTCTGGAAGTCTGTGTACAGCTCTCCATTAATACACGCTCCTAGCAAGGAGCACGACTACAATGTCTCTATTCTCTTCCTTGATTAGTTGGTTATTCAGGAAACTCTGGCAGCTTAGCAACAGATTCTGATGACCCAGAAAACTTCAACACACTAAAAAGTAATATGTGTGGAACATAGAAGAGCTAAACTGGAGGAAAAAATAGCGTGGTGAACAACCAAAGTCTCCAGGTACCATCAGCAGATCCTCATCCACATACATTTTCTTGTATGCACCCTCAACTATAAAGGCACGTCCGCTCCCATAACTGTTAGCAAACAAAATTCTTATCTCCCAAACATTTTTCATCCATGCTTGTTTGACTGCCCTCTTCTCAGCCTTTAATTCCTAGGAGCTATTAGGTTTTTCATTAAAGCTGTCACAGAAAACAAGCCAAAAAGCCTCAAAACACAACCACCTTAAAACATGTAATACATTCCTGCATCGTTTTGATGGGATGCATTTAATGTACATACATGATACGAAATTATTTCCAATTCCTATTACACTCTGGAATAGTTTGGCATACATAGTTCTTGTGTCTAATGTCTTTTTGTAAAAAATTGATATTTAGATCCAATAAAACAAGAATGATTTACGGGTGGGGTTTTTTCTTTTTAAGGAAACACTGACTGTATTTAAACAACTTCTGTGGAAAAGATGAAGAATTCCAGAATACCAGTAGGAGACATGTTGAAAGCAATTAAATACACATCATCCATTTCCCAATGCCTAACCCAGCCCCAGGCAAACACTTCCCCACTTTTTGCTGACCAGACAGAACTGGAGCTCTCATCAATGTTCAGTATCCCAACTGTGCGTTAAATACTTGTCCATGTTTACAGCCAAATGCAAACACCTTACCTGTTCAAGTCTCATCAGTTCTATCATTTCCATAACGCTGATAAAATGGTAGCAACGATCTGAGTGATCAACCATGAATGTAGGAAAAGGACGATTCTGCCAAATTCTCCATTCAGACAAGGAGAGCTCATGAGTTGCCTTCTCTTCATGCTGCTGCTGTTTGAAATTAAGGTTGGTGATGAGATCCTAATCAAGAAATTGTTTAGCAAAACTAACGTCTACTTTTCTGCCAGGGACAACAAATACTCTGAATGTAGAGGATTATCTAAACTTTATCACAAAGGTTTAAGTCAGGTCTAAAATAAAAACAACTCCATACTTTGTGTTGTTATGACTTTTAATATAAGACAGCTTGGTTTAAGTGGTGAAATTACACAAAAGCTCCTACTTTTTTCTCAGAATCAAAAAGGAGCTTGTAAAACTTGAGGTTTTCTTTCCGTAACACTTTTATAGTTGCATAAACGAGGGAATAAAAAAGTATGGCTACAATACCTCCATGAATACAGCATCCTGCATGGAATGTTTAGAAAAGGAACGTAACATAACGGATGCGGAGAGATTTTTAAACGTACTTTTCATTTACAGACCCAATCTCAAAGACCCATATCAAGCATCTAATTCCTAAATTCTCCACCTCGAAAACCTACATATAATTCTCAAAATTGCATTTCTAATATAGACCTCCTTCAAATTCACAGTTATCTTTGTTACCGAGGGTATCCTTCAGGCCTCATGGCAAAGGAAACACTGCATTCAGGTTAAACTCACTGATATTTCTTCCAGGTTTTCTAAGGTTTCAAAATGAGTTTGAGGCAATATTGGTTCCTTTATTCCATCACTCTCCTTAATCCTGTAAAGTCTGTCCCATATTTCAAATTCCTCAGCCGACAGAGACCAATTCTCATGACGCTGTACTTGCTTTTGGCCTGTGAGGGGAAAAACAACAGGAAAATGTTACCTACTTTAAGAAAAAGCATAAATAGAATAAAAAGAACTTTATATGATACCAGTCCAAAGAAAAAAATACCTTCTCTGTGCCATAAGCAAAACCAGATATGGGGAATCTGATGTCAGAAACAAGTATTAAAACAGTGTTGAGTGTGTTATAATTCTGGTTAAATCTATCTATTGAACGACTGTTTTGGGAAAGGCTTCGTATAAACAAAGATATGGACAGATGTAAATAGAGAGATACACATATATCCAGTACCTGTCGGCCCTGCAGGCAGTATAGCAAACACAGAAAGCATATGGCTTGAATTTCTAAACATGTCTCAGAGACCTTGGGGAACAAACTGCAAGTAAGCCTTTTTTTTTTAAGTTACTCTTTAAATACAGGAAAGCAACATTTATTTGTCATGACAAAAATGTTTGTCATCTTTTGAATCGATCTCCTCTATTAAGGACATGCAGATGAATAAGAGCACAGACAGAAAAGTGAAACTGAACTACGAAAATTCCCCAGGAGCAGAGAAAGAAACCAGAGGCTGAGGAGTTCTATTTGGACCGGTAACCGCGAACGGGAGGTACAGGGCACCCCTGAGCACCAGCGCCAGCCGAAACCAGGAGAAAAACAACGGCGTTAATTTGATGATCGCCCTGCGGACAGGATTTGGGACGAATCTGCAGCCACCACCCTTTTCTGCATTAACGCCACCGAAGAGGGATCAGCCCGTACCTCTCAGTCCCCTCAAACTACACCTGCCGGAGACTTTGTCTGCACAGGGCGGTGCGACAATGTTTATTAGGGACCCAAAACCAGACCCCAGAGCTCAGAGGGCCAAGTTCAAGTCCTGGTCATAAAGGGTCTTTCGCAGCTGGGAAAACCCACCAACACCGAGTTGGTGTAAGGTCATTGTTAAAAAAATCCAGAAGATCAACATTGCTGCTACCATAGTTTTGACTCAAGTAAAAAAACGTGAAGTAGCACGTGCTTATTTTAAGGATAATTAATTAAGAACACTTAATGAGTTACAAACGAAACATACTACCAAAGGCAAACATATCACCAAAATATTAGTGTTATTTTCCATGTTTTTCTCCAGAACGAAAACGTTTTCCTTTCCCTTCAGCTGGAGGAGAGCACAACCCAGCCCGGAGGGGCAGGGAACACCCCGTACTGCTGAATTTGTCAGTTTTCTAACATGGAACTTTAATTCCTTGTGTTGCTCTGCCCATTTCCTCGCAAGTTGTGGGTGTTTGTTGTGCCCCCGTTTTTCCGCAGGGCCGCAGCCGGGGCCGACCCAGGGCCCGGGCTGGGCGGCAGGGACCGGCCGGTCCTCCTAACTCCTCCCCATCACAGCCCTACCCGCAGGGCAGCGCAGAGCACCAGTGCTCAGGCGCCCGCAGCAGAAGCTGATGTTTTTCTGCACAATTCCGTAGCTCATTTCCAGGTTGAGCCTTTTGCTTGCCCTAGATGGCGTTCCGAAAGAGACCAGACGTAGATTCTGATAATAAGAATTTTTGTGATCAGAAGCATTCGAAAATCGCTAACTCTAAAGTCTAACTACTCAAATACTAAAATAAGAAGCTTCCCAAGGTTTTTAGGAGTTTCTTATTTGAAGAAGCGGCCATTGGTCTTTACAGAAAGCACCCAACCAAAGAGATCAGGCATGACAATTTCCAAGTATTTACAAAACTTCACTCTTTCTTCCTATCTTATACTTCTATTCAGTTTACTGAGCATTCCAGTGTCATGTAACTGTCAGCTAAAGAGCCATTTCTCTTTTCATATTAATTTTCCTCCAAAGACGTGTGCAATTCATAAATACCCCACCCTTGATTTCTCCTCTTCCTCCCCTCAAAATCCTTTAGTTTTCAAGCATTTCTGGTTTATTGCCATTTACAAAGCCATAAGAAGTACTCTTCTTGTATTAACAAAAACACTAAGCTTAACTGGTAAAGCTCCAAACCAGATTTGGTACAGAACGATCACTAAACATTTAAGTGACAATTATGCCACTGGCCATAGGTATATCAGAATTCTTCACAAGACATTAACGTTAACATCATCAACATTTCCTCTTCCGTTTGCAGCTGGAGTTTGACCTTCAGTCATCGACTCCATGAGAAGCCCTTTGGAGAAAGACAAAGCAAAAGTCTGATTGGAAGTGCAGCTGTTTAAGGCCAGAACGGTGATCTGAGGATGCTGAAGGAAAAGGATGAGGAACCAAAGCAGCGGTCAGCACGCTATCACGGCCAAAAGGTTACAGTTGACAAAAATGATATTTTTGCTAGAGCCCCAGCCCTGGTGTGAGCACACAGCTTGGTATGCTGGAATAGAACAACATGAGATAGCAGCTTACGCGGTGCTTAGAAAAACACCATAATCCTCTTACCGGTGACACAGGAAAAGAGAGCAGATTTATGCTGGAGGGAACTACGTCTTCTCTCTTTGGAAAGCACTCTTGAATCGCTTGGTTCATATTTTTCAGCAGTAATAAACATTTTATGCAACTTTGGATTGATGCCTTCTGGAATCATACGTGGGCTATGCTGGTAGAAACGAAGCATTTTGTTGCCTGAAATAGCTTTGTGGATGCTGCGTTTGTTAGACTGGCTTTGATTGTAAGTCTGTAAAAGAGAAAATAAATCATATGTTGCTGGATTGTCTTTTCACATGACTTGATCAAAGGCAGAAAAATATGCGAGTATCTCTGAGTTTCTCATTATTTTATGTTCTGTTATCAAGGTATTTTGATTTTTTTTCTTTTCTTCCTCAAACGTGACTAAAACAAAATAAGACACAAGGCCCTGAGAGCCAACCATATCCCCTCTTCCGTGAATATTGTCACTGACATCAACATAAGCCATTGTTCAAGCTTTTGAACTGTAAGTTCAAGCCTTGTTGTATGCCAAACACACAGGGAAAAACAGGAGAAAGAAGGAGAAGGAGGAGAGGGAGACAGAGACGAAAATAACAAAGCAATAAGGTTGTATTGAACATCTGATAATTAATACATCAAAACATAGCTACCAAGTTATACTTTTTTCTTCTTTTAAAGAGCTTCCATAGTAAAATATCTAAGTCAAATTAAATTTGAATTATCATTTTGTGCCTAGGTAAAACATTCAAAACAAACGTAATAAAATGTAAGGAAGTACCAAAGAACAGTGATTGTTCGTTAGGTTGCAAGCAATACAAACTATAAACCAATGTACAGCTTTCCATACTCTGTAAATAGATCAGAAGTAGGCACAGCACCAGAGAAAAGAAACACAGCCCTTCCCCAGGGGAACTCACAATCTACAACAGATCCAGGGATGATGTCAATTCGATTACGCCAGAAACAAAGAAAGGAGGTCAAGCAAAAAAAAAAGGCATAAGATTATTTGTTAATGTCATATGTGCTCCACAGCCCTTTAATCACACCCCATTTTCATTGTGCAACAGAGAAACCAAGACAAAGAGGGAGAAACTAGGGAAAGAAGCTGGATTCCCTCCCCAGCTGCCCCTCCAAGTGTTCCCTGTCCTACGGCCCTGTGCAATCGGTTCCTCTGGCCCGGGGGCTGTGGCTCCGCTGCCCCTCTCTGCACAAGGGAGCTGGGCAGGACGGGTCGGGCAGCGCGGGACAGAACCTGTCCCACGGCAAACTTCCAGGCCTGCATTTCCTGATTCCTCCCAATAAAATTTCTTCAACAGCTTCATAATTGATTTGACATGGTTTGATTTTAAAAAAAAAAAATCCCAATAATTAATAGGAGACCATTATTTACTTCGCTGCAAGTTACGTGATGGGGAAGAATCTCCACCTGGACAGATCTAGGAGGGTCAATTAAAAAAAAAAAAAGCCAAAACAAACCAATTAACTTTATTTCGTGATCTCAAGAATATCTGAAGAACCCTGTAATCCAACTACTTAACTGAAACTCCAAAGAATTTAAGGGACCATTTTAAAATCCCATTATAGAGCAGAGCTTGCAGTAGTACCCAGTCTTCATAAGCAGCACGAGAAAATCTCTATTTACAAATACCATTCACTTCTACAATTTTTAACTCTTATTCCTTCAAAGCAGCTTTTTTCCCCAGATAAGATTCATGGAGCTCTCATTTTGAATTAAATCCCTGCTACCTACAGATTTAAACCAGAAACTGGAATAATGAAATAATAGCAAGACTCTGAAATTTTGGGCTTACAATTAGCTTACACAGGTCTCAGGCTTCTCTGTCATGAAAGCCGATCTGACTCAGAACCAGCCTCACAAGTGAACAAAAGCGGGGAAGAACAAAATCAGTTTTCAGCCAGAACAGTGAGGTACCCCCTAAAAATGCCCTGCGTTCAAACAAGGGTTGCACGGTGAAACTGTAAAAATGCACTTTTCTATTATTCTGCAGCCAATCTCAGCAAGGAGCGATGCCAACGGGGATGGCTTTGCCCCTCCTGCCCGCACATCGGTCCCCGGCTCCCAGCGCACGGCTTAGGCTCCCACTGGCCCTTTAGCTTGCCAAGGGGCAGCCTGCGCTCAGAGACGATTAATTAATTACACTGTGCGTTGAGTGCTGAGGTTCAGGAATTTAGCAAAAGTAGATTTCCACTTAAGCTGATCTCTTCAGACCTCAGACGCAAGTCTGCTCGCGCTAAGTCCGCACCGGAGAGCGCGGTGCCGTCAGCAGCCCCGAGCCGCACGGCCCCGGCCCCGAGCTCCGGCCCTCTCTCCTCACACCTGCTTCTCTACCTGTATTTTCCGAGTCTCACTTTAATCATTTACAAAAGAAGCGTTATTGAGAACAAAGGCTTGAAGCCCTTCACATCGAGAAAGTGCACATATTTCTAGAATATTGCGGGCCATTCCAGTTTCCCGCAGGGACGGGAGTGCTCAGGATCGCTGTGGTTTTAACGCACAGTGTACAGTTTCCTGGAACGGACTAAACGAGTCGCTTCATTTTCCGAGGGAGAAGCAAACCGGTGCTCACCCGCTCCTCGCGGCCCTGGGCGAGGATGAGGACGATGCGGCCCTGGCGCCGGCGGCCGGTGCGGCCCATCCGCTGCACCAGCCGCACCGGGCTCTTCTGCGCGTCGAAGCAGACGATGAGATCCACCTCCCCGATGTCCAGACCTTCCTCCCCAACGCAGGTGGACACCAGCGTGTTGTACCCGCCCTCGCGAAAGCGTTTCACCACCTGAACAAAGGATGAAGATCAGATTTAACAGGTCAGCCGGAAGGGCCCTACCGCACACTTCGCAGTTTTTCTAGGTTCGGACAGAAGATGAAAAAATTATTTTATGTTTTAAAACTACAAAACTCAGCCTTTCTGAGTTTGTCAACTGCTACACCATGATCAAAAAACACATGCTAATGTTACCAAAATCAACACGTCAATTCTTCAATTCTAAAATAAAGGGAAAAAAGCACACCTTATTCTGACTCCAACCATGGCATTCTTCTAAAACTGATCTTCCCAAGTTTGCAATTTATTTTTTTTAAACTTTGCTAAATCAAAACTTAAGGATATATCTTATTTTTCTACCTACAAGAAAAAAAAGAATCCCCTAAGCAAGTATTTGAATATTTCTGCAGACTTTCAAATATATAAAAGTTGGCAGTTGTTCAAATAATGTAAATACATACAATATTTCTACTTACTCATTCTGAGTGAGTATAATTTTAGATACTCTGAAAGCAATTGAACTACATAGGAATTTACTAACGACATTAATGTTCAGTCACTGCCCTACAAGATGTGTTGGTACTCATTAATTCTTTACGCAATTAATACTTTTTGTCACTATTTCCTAGTGCAAATCTCATCGTTTCTTTACCTCCAGTTGTTCCTTTTGTGTGAAGCCTTTTGTGCTCTTTCCCATGGAGTGGCCGACGAACGTCATCACTCTGACAACCGGGCTGAGCCGCGACAGCATTTCCGCGATTTCCTGCACGCTGTCTCGGAATGAGGAGAAGATCATCACCCTGGTATCCGCAGCACCCGCGGGTGCGCTTTCAGACGTGCCTCCATCTGTTGAATTTTAAGAAGCCAGAAAAGCATTTTTATGCAAGATTTTAAAATAATTACCAATAAAATATTGTGGATAGATCATGCCACCAGATACACATGCACAGCTCTCATCTCATTTAATGGGAAGGTTTTGTCCAAGTATACTGCGCTTTGATTTTTTCAAATAAATTTTCTTTAAAAGAAATGGCTTAAAAAAAACCAAAAACAACAACAAAAAACCCCACACAAGAGGTCAACCAAAACAGCAGAGAAACTGGCACTCAGGAGCCTCTCAGCCTGTTTAGACCAACCTCCCAGCAAATGCTGCCTTATCCACCTGCTCCAACAATTCCTCTTTGGAACCAAAGCAGTGTTCTAATTTAGGAGAATTTACAGTAACTAGGGTGAGAATCCCTTATATCTGAGGTACCACTACTAATATTACTTTGAAAAGCTCAGGTTTGATGGCAAGTGCACTGAAATAAAGTTTAAGATGCATTCTTCCAAAGAGTCCCCAATGTGACTGTTAAATCTGTTCCTTAAGCACCCCGAGTCAGCTGAGGTTCGCACTCCACAGGAATAAACCCGCTGTCACTGTTAGTCCAGGATACGGTGGAATAAAGCAGCTGTGTACCAGCTTTCTGTGATTTACTACGGCAGGTTGTCTCTTGTTTCAATAGCAAAGATAACTTTTGTCTTTCCAATGAAAAAGGAAGAATAATTACCATTTCTTGACCAAACCCATGTCTCTTATGTTATACCATCATGGATTTGGTCTTCTGGGTACTCAACCTTTCTTCCTTCTTTTTTTAAACATATGAAGGTGTCTGCCTTCATGAGCACAAGCTATGTGAGCAACATGTGAGCCTTGGACAGTCACCTTCTCTGTATCCTACCCAAACACTAAAGCAACACGCCTGTTACAACGTGAAAACCTAGTGTGTTAAAAAAGAGAATCTCTAACAGGAGATAACGAGTAACCGAAACTGGCACAGCTCGCACACGTTACCCAGAACAGCCCTCAGATGACATCAAATGCATTTCCACAGATGAAGATCTCCTCTTTTATACAATTCTCCACAAAACACCTTTATCTCATTAAAAGAAAGGTTAGACAAGGAACCAAAATACTCAGGACTGGATGAATAGAAAGCTGTTTCCCTGAACATACGAACAGTCACTTGGTGCTCGACACCAGTTTCATTCTACGCCTGTAACTCCAGCATCAAGCTGCTGCTTGAAGTTAAAGCATTAAGTGTTCCAGGTCAGTATTTATATCTTCCTGATCGACCACCAGAAATCCCAGCTTGGTTTTCACTTGTGCGCACCTACACACAGAAATGCTTCTGGCAGCTTGTGTCGAAAGGAGAAGCTGAATGGAGCTGGTGGGCTCTGCAGTGGGTGCTCCCAGCAGCTCTCCCTGCAGCCACGGCCCCTGTCCCTGCAGCCACAGCCCCTGTCCCTCTCCCTGCAGCCACGGCCTCTGTCCTGCACAGCCCCTGTCCCTGTCCCTCACAGCCCCTGTCCTGCACAGCCCCTGTCCCTGTCCCTGCACAGCCCCTGTCCCTGTCCCTGCACAGCCCCTGTCCCTGTCCCTGCACAGCCCCTGTTCCTGAAGCCACAGCCCCTGTCCCACACAGCCCCACTCTGATGGCCTGCAGGTGACACGGGAGGCCGTCTGTCCGCTACAGAAACCAGTCCCCACTGAAGGCCCGGAAATGAAATGGTGAAGCCAGACAATTGCAACACTGATTTAATGTGTTCTGTAAAATTTCCCATCCTGAGCAGACTGACAACACACTTTGGAATAAGTGCAGTTTGCATACCCTTACTTACACGAGTTCATATTATTCTCCTCCACTAACTTTAAACAACATTATGCTGTATCTATTTTTAGCATATTCTCATGACCTTGCTAACAATACTGCTCAGTAGCCTCTGTCTCTGCACTGTAAAAAATATTCTACTGCTGCCGTTACCTCCTTGACCTTATCCAAAGCCAGACTCAGAAAACTGAAGACATGAGCAGCCCATAATCAATCTGACAAGTAATCCAGGAGTGGAAGATTAACTGGGAGCAGCTCATTATCCTGAGCCAACATCCCTGCAGGGCCGGGCAGAGCGTTCCCCGGGCTGCTGGGCAGTGCCCTGGGCAACCGGAGCCACGGGCTCCATGGCCAGGAGCTCCAGCTCAGCCCGGCTCATCACCAGCTAGACCCGGCTCATCACCAGCTAGACCCGGCTCATCACTAGTTAGACCCGGCTCTGAGTGCCACAGGCACCTTGGCACTGCTCCTGGCAATTCTTACAGGAGAACTTTCATTTCAAGTGGGGGAAAAAGAGCTGGTGGTGTTCTCGATAAGGCTAATGACTTACAGTTAATGCTCTTCCATCTCAAGTGCAGGGCTTTTCAAGGAAAAAGCTTTGCAGAATCAGTTATTGGTTTCAGAAGTTGAAAAGGCATGAACACAGTAACTAATGGTGCAGAGTAGCTCAGTAACACGGAGCTGGGACAAAGCAGAGCCAGGTTCAGGGCCTTGCTTTGCTGCTGCTTTTCCCCTAGAGATGCTGCACACCTGCACGAGTTCCCCAGACAAATGGCGAGTGTATTTTCCACCGCTCACATAATGATTTAGGCTTTTAGTTCAGAGCCTTCTGATGGTGCAAAGATATATGCAATTACGTTTGGAAGCTTAATGAGTACTCAGGTTTTTATTGACAGACTCATGACAAATCCTTGTCTGGAGGAGGGAGAAATCAGGACACGGGTGTGTCGGAGTCCAAAACCAGAATTTAGGGTGTTGCTACTTGTGTATGCGTGAATTTAGAGTTTAATTCCAAGAAACAGGGAGTAAGGGTAGAAATACAGGTTTGGGGTTATTGCTTAAATAGACATTATGACACAGTGAATAATGAAGCAAATACATAAAATCACAGTGTCTCCCTCTTTCTGTCAGCTGCCCAGCGCATTTGGGTTGGAGATGCACAAGCTGAGGAGACACAAGCTGGATCTTACTACATTCCTTAAGTTACTAGAAAGCCTCCAACTTTGTGACCAGACCATAACTACACATTTATAACAGTAAAGACTTACGGTTCATACCTACTCAGTTCTGAGGTTCATGAGCACAGACACAAAAACACAGAACCAAACACATATATATTAGTTATCTGTTATTAATATTAAGAGACATGTCTGACCAACATTGCAAGGAAAAACATATCTGATGGGATTCATGTGACAGCAAAATCCGTGCTATCAAAAGAAGATAGGAGAGTATTAAATACAAAACTTAAAGTAACTGCAGCACAGAACACAGAATTTGAAAAGAAAAGGCAACAGGATAGAACGATGTTGTTATAGGAAAGAAGACAGAGGCATGGAGGAGGCAGGGAGGAGAGAGGAGTATGATGGAAAGGGGAAAAAGAAAAAAAAAGAAGAAAGTAACCTGATTAAACGCATTTGGACATGTTGCAAACTAACAAAATCTGAAGTGAGGAAACTTAAAGTTGCCTACTAGAAAGTAGCAGTCCTTTAAAGTGTGTTCTGACAATCGAGCAGCTAAGATAGAAATAAAATAAAGATAAACCAAAATGGAAGGACAGATCGGGAATTATCAGAGCTTCACGGAGCACAAAGACCCAAATAGACACAGGAAAAAAAGAGAAGTTGCAATAAAAAAAAAATTGTTACTGATGTCATCATTCCAAAAGCAACAACTGGATCAAGAAGCTGAAACTTCCTGAAACCAGAGATATCGGAATGATTCGGAATATTTTGCTTCGTAATCTCAGGCTACTGTCTGACATATTTTTGTTTTTCCTTTCGGTCAGGATGAAAAGGAATGAGAGACAGATGAAGGTAATCGAAGGTTTTAAATTTCAAATCTCTGCCTCAGAGTTGGTCATTCTTAGCGACAGGCTGGATATCGGAACTGTGACCCTCACACTCCATGACTCCCTTGGCTCTAACTCGGCAGGCGGTGACGGTAACACTGCACCGAGAGATGCTTCCAGAGCACATCCCGTCACTATGAGCACCACCAGGAATGAGTTTACTAGCAGTTTTTTACTGAGCTGGTAGAACAGTGTATATCAAATCAATAATCACACACAGAATCGGGGTGGTTGGGGTTGAAGGGACC
Source organism: Pampusana beccarii (assembly GCA_013399365.1). Taxonomy (NCBI): domain Eukaryota; kingdom Metazoa; phylum Chordata; class Aves; order Columbiformes; family Columbidae; genus Pampusana; species Pampusana beccarii. The sequence continues at coordinate 20,021 of VWYH01006982.1, read as the reverse complement.
TCAGGAGATCACCCAGTCCAACCCCTGCTCAAGCGGGGTGACCAGGGCAGACCACACAGGAATAACGAGAGGTTATAGCATGTTTGTTCTTAAAGAAATTTTATGGTATAGTTCTTCTAAAGAGGACTTCTCCACACAGAGCTATACAAACACAGAAAAGAGAAAAGCACTTGAACAAATTAGGAAATACCTCAGTAGGCTACTGCTTGTTTTGATCCACAGGTTCAGCTGTTCGGATACTTTTTCTTTGAGTTGTTGGTACCTACCAGAACACCCCTTTTTCCAGGATTGGAAGTGCTTTATTACAATTTCCTCCAATTTCCTTAGTTTTGGATGACTGTAGATAAATTCCTTTTTATTTTCAAACACTGAAAAGGAAATAAATCAGAGATATAAGTAAACCTGCAAGTAGTACGAAGGTTTAGTAAATTTCATTTCCTCCCATTATAATTCTCTGAGTCAGACACACAAATTCCTGACACTAGTTGTAGTTGCATTCACCCCAACAACTTACTAAACTACTTATGGGAGCACATTTGTTAAACCCAGTGTTTAAGGAAGTGTTGTTACTTTTGTTACAGTCACACTGTAAAAGATCTCTAGTCAAACAGTAATATTTTAACATTTCATTTTAAACCAAATTAAAAACTCCGAACATAGAAAACTTGTTTGGAGGTAGCTAAAACCACTGAGAGAAGGGAGACAGATAAGAACCTAGGGAAAACAATCTGGAGTAAGGAACACTAGCCAAGAGTATCACAACAAGCAGCTCCCTGCATCTACAAACTATGTAGAGGCACCTACCATTTCATTTAAACAGAAAGGAAATATTCAGTCCCTAGAAGGGAAATACTGACCTGTTTTGTAAACGTTTCCACTTGCTAAAGGCTGAGATGCATCTGAAAACATGTCTCTGAGCCGCTGATACAGCTTCATGAAGTCCTCGTTACGACCAAGTTCATTCTTCGTGCGGGTCAACCCTTTGTAAGAAGTTGAAATACCTTAGTATTTAACCTCTGGAGTGAATGCAATTTTTGCTATCCAACAGACAAGCTTTCTCAGAAGTAGCAAGCTCCTTTCAAGAGCTAAAAGAGACGTGTCAGCTTTAGAAAATGTAATAAGCGCTGTTTGGTATCAATATTTTTGCTCATGAGAGGGGGGCACTGGATGAGCTGGGAAGGTCCCTCCAGCCCAAACCCTTCTGTGATTCTGTGAAACGCTGCCAGTTACTCAGAGGGAAGGGAACCTAGACTAAAAGCTCAAATTAAGAAGTTTCTTGAATTATTTTATGTCATGGTTGGAAATAATTTTGTTCTACTCAAACCAGATACCAGTCTTACCAGAACACCAGCACAGAAGACCTGTTCATAATATTAGAACTATTTTCCATCACTCATCTTTCAGCAGCAGACAGGGATTTAAGGAGTCTGAGCAACAATTAGTACATGAAAAGCTCTCCTGTGCCCAGGTCTAACAGCAGCACTACACCATCAGAAATGGAAAAATCTGCACGTGTGAAAGTAATAAATTGTAGAAATGTCAAAAGCATAATATTAATGAGAAGTTGTTAGCACATGCCTGCTAGAAAATATATTCTATAGGTACTCTATAATATGAAGCAAGCACCGTACGCTTTTGGCTCACACCTAGGACAAGGCAGTGTCATTTTAATGAAGAACTGCTGTGGGCAAAGTAGCTTTTGTAAGTTAGCACACGGTTACACAGCAGAGTGTAAACCCAAGTGAAGCAAGAGAGCCCAGAGCTACAGCCTGGGGCAATGGGAGCAGCTGGAGCCCCCCCTCCCCTCCCCTCCCTCCTGCTCCTGGCCATAGCCAAGTGGAAACCTCCCCCTCAGAAGAGGTGCAGTGCCAACCCAGGTCTGCCAGACAGCAACGACAACCCAACAGGTCTCAAAATGACTGTGGAGACTCACAACAGCCAGTGATAGAATTAGGAAAACGAACTGAGGCCAGAAGAGAAAACAACTTTCGATCTTGCTTGGCATGCATGGCAGATGTTGCACAGCTGGGACAGAAATTCTAATGTGATGGGTACACATCTGTAACCTGGCTAAACCACTCAGAAGTCATGCGTATGCGAGTTTCGCTACAGGGGAAGAATGCTTTACAGGACCAGGTGATTTCTCAGTTTAAGCTGAGTGTGGTTGTTCTCTGTTTCTCCAAAGATGTTATTGCCACTGACTCTGGGTTCTGTTTGTGCTTCATTTCTTTTCAGAGCTGCTGCCGTATAAACACATTCGCTTTCCCAAATATGCTCTGTCTTTAACCTATTTCCACGAGGGATGAAGGGGGCCAAAGTACCAATTTTATTTGAACCCATCCATTCTATAAGCTGTTTTGTGCAGATCTAGCCACAGAGATGAGGTAAACTAAACGAGGAGTGGAGACAAAAGAAGGATGTTTCTGAAGACATTTCACCTTTTGATCCATCCATAATTCCACAAAGGTAGATAAATAACGACCGTAATCCCATTTGCAGCAGCAGCTCATAACCATGATATAAACTGATACAAAGCGCAAAATCTCCTTCAACTATGCCTTGATGCATTCCCTGTGAAAACAGAGCAGGTCCATCATTACAATTAAGCAGCAGGAATCATAGTGCAATTCTTATGACAAAAGTAAGATTGACGTGTGAGAAATAGAGCCAAAGCACCAACTAATGCACAGTGAGTAGTCGTCTGTCAAAACCGTCAGGAAACAGGTTACACAATCCTTATCGATCAACGAAGCCAACCTGTTTCCCTCTTCAAAACACCGGCATTCATCGCCAAGATCAGCTCATTACTATCCGAGACAGCGACACCCAAGCTCTGACAGCAGAACCATCCATCAGCCTTTGGCAAAACGAGACTCCCGGCACGTCTAACCGGGCTACGAAATTTCCATCAGGACAGCTGTCTTGCCTGCTGTGAAGTTTATTTCCCAATGTTCTTTTTAAGGTACCCAGTCTTTTTTTCAGTTTGCAAAATGTGGGCTCTCCATGACAATTTGCAGAAAAACAGAGGCAGTAAAGTAGTTCTGAGGGGAAAACTCGGCAATCAGTAATTACAGTCTAAGGTCTCAAACCAATTTCAGTTTGGAAATGAAGTTCTTCATCTTATCCTTAACTTTCCTACATTAGCATCAAGAAATGTGGCACAAGTAAGCCTATTTTATCCCAGGGCTAAAACCAGAATGCTAAAAAGGAAATCTAACTAAAAATGTACCAGGAAACCTTGTACACTATGGAGTATTACTATTTATTCGCTACTTTAATAATGCGGAACAAATGAAGACATTTACCATATTTTGAGAAGAAGGGTTTTTTCGATATTGATCTCTTGCTAGAATTATCTGGTACTTTGTAAGGCTGGGAATATCCCGTCTTGCTAAAACTCCTATTTTAATCAGGCGTCCAGCAAATGTTTCTAGCACCTGCAAACAAAGCACAGAAGGATGTAAAAGATGTGGAAGTGCATGGTTTTGGCCCTTTGAGGTACTTTTATTTTTACAGATCTCACACAACGGAACACAAGCAGCTCATTTATTTTATTTGAAACACCAAATTTTTCCAAGCAAACAGCACTGACTCCTGTACCTGTTGCTGCAGCAGGTGCCCCCCGGTGCTCTGCCTCACCCGGAGGTTCTCCATTAGCAGGATGTTTCTAGGCAAACTTATAACATCTTTTCCTCAGATCAGTAGAACTATCACAACTTAGTTCCATAAGGATTTGCGCCCTCCATCCTACGGATGAACACCCTCCTGCCCCCAGCACAACCCAGTATCCAGCAAACAACTGAGAATGGGAACACCCCCTGTGCACCAGTGCTGACCGAGCAGAGAGGGAACGAACCGGGTTGGGCAGCTACTGAACGGGTGCTGCAGCTCCCTCCTACTGATAACCTGAGCTGCAGTGCTGGTTCAGGCTGGGAAAACGCGTGTTCATCCTTGGGAAGCCTCAGTTAAGGCGGGCACAAGATGAGTCAACAGGTTAGAGAGTTCGGAGTGCCCCATTTGCTTCGGCAGCTGTGCCCACAGACAACTTGTTTTGATCCATCACATGTACCTGCTTTCCACAGCGGTGGAACAAGGGAACTGACCTGCACTAATTCATCTTAATCCTGTTTTTCCTCCTTGTTTCTCAGCCTTAGGTGGTCAGGAGTTTTTTCACAGACTTAGTTTTGCATGAGTGCTAACTCTGTAATAATTGGAGTAATCAGATTTGTTCTACCAAAATTACCTACAAGCTGTTGGCCCACTTGGCTAGCGGCACAAAACCACCCCGGCGCACAACCAGGGGCTCCTGGCAGGGCAGCCGGCCCTGCCCTGGCGGCAGGCAGCTGCCCAGGGCCGCTGATGTGCACAGACCGCGTCTCCCCAGTTTTCTGGGCATTCGAACGCCAGTTCAGCTGAACTGCACTAAGAAGCCTATAGCATAACAGATTCCTGACCCCTTTATTGCTGTTCTTTCAGCCTGCTGAAAACAGAGTCCAACTGAACCAATAAAACCAGGTCTAACTTTCAGGCCTCAAACAATACCAATCTAATTATGTCTTCAGCTTGCAAAGACAAAATGCCCTAACAGGGAAAGAAAGTTGGCTGTGAAAGTACAATGCGTGTTACACACTAAGTAACAACACTACATTTAGTGTATGCTGGGTTTTTACAAACTGTTAGGCTGCACAAATATTATTAAAAACCACACTCTACTTATACCACATCAATACCAAGGCAGGTTAGTTTAACTCCTCTCTGCTTGGATTATTTTACAGATGGGTATCTCACTGTGTGCAGCGTCTTGTGGTATTAAGCGGCAAACCCTGAGAAAAGGGTGGGAATAATTGCCACTGGCAGCTACAGCAGCGTTAACTCCCCAACGACTCAAAAACGCAAGGAGAACGTGGGAAGGGTGAAAGGAAACGGGGGGATTTCCAGCCTGCTCCCAGGTCCATCGCACTGCGTGCCGGAGCCAGCAGCATAAGCACATGCAGCACATAAAGGCTGCTGAGGAAGAACAGAAACCAAGGCTCAATTCTGAATGCTCTGGTGCATCTTAGGCTGCTTTTTCTTTTTCCAGCTTTCTGTGATTCTGTAATTGCCAGAGGAAAGCTCGGGAAAAAAAATAAATTAAAAAAAATCAAGCGATCTTCTCTTAAAATACAGTCAAAAACATTCACCGAGCCACTGGAAGTCTAAATGCACAAGAAATTAATTTGTCGTATTTGGTTTAGCTTTAAAAGTTTAAAATTCAAAACTTTGTCTTTAACCAAACAGTTATTATTATGTTGCTTTTAAATCTGCCCTGCATCTGACAAGTCACTTTAAAAGAACAGAAACACAAATGACTGTGCCGGTTTTACAAAAAGAGTTATTTAAAAAAAAAGAAAAAATCATTGACCATGCAAGGGATAACTGAGTGCTCTGTGTTTTAACGGGACCCCGCTGCAATAGGGCTTCACCCTTCCATCGGACCCTGAACAGCTGGGCAGGAGACACCTGAAATGCTGAGGATGAAGCTTAAGCCATGTCTCCAGTACTGGAAATGGAGTCAGCCTCTGAACATAAATATGCTGCTCTAGAAAAATAAGTTAATGTTTTCATTATAAAGCAATGCCCACAGAAGTATAGTATTTCAGCACTGGTTTATATTTCCTACACTTGTTGCATAACTTCTTTTAAAAAGAAATTTCGGTTACGTGTACTTTTATGTTTCATCCCCTGACCTAGTTTATAACTTGCAAGAAAACGATATTGTCGCTGTTTGCCCAATGTACACCCCTGTCTGATTTAATCATCTTCTGTGAAACAAACCGAGGAACACTATTACGAAAGACAGCAGGATCCAGTCACCTGGAGCTTCCAAGCTAATAAGGAACGGTAAACATAACCTACTTAGAAGAGATACAGAAACCAGCTCTACTCACAGCAATTACATTTATCTTGCCTCCGTACCTCTATTTTTAATTAAAAAGATAATACTTCAGGAAAGTCACCTCCATCTTTCCAAAACATTTAAGTGTTATGTTACCCATTTAAAAACAGAACTGTAGAATTAATTCCAATTAATTGCTGACTAGGACTGATGGGTTTTTTCTAGCTCAGTAAACGGAGTTCAAAAAGCTGACAGATCTCCTACCGATCTAGAGAGGACAACTGGTAAAGCGATCCCATACGGCACTGAACTTGCCGAGAACACACAGGGCTCTGCCGAACGAGGGATCTTGGGCAGAAATCACGCTGCCTGCTGGAAGCTTGAACCCGAGGTGGGCCCAGGAGCCGTGTCAGGAGCTCCCACGCCAGCTGAGGACGGCGTGTGCTACAAGCAGAGCTGGCACGGCAAAGAGCTCGGGCTGTTCAGCTGCTCCTCACTAAACACTGCTATTAATCTGCTTTCTCTTGGCACGCGAACAAAGGCTGTAAACAAACACCACCACCTAATTATTTTACTGCAAATCTGCAAGCGCTCTTTACTGAAGAAAAACAAGAAATCTCCCACGCATAAATACTGTAACTGTTTGCATTGGGTTTCTTTCAGAGCGGAGAAGATGGGTTTGGGAGAAAGCAGCTGCACACGAAGTCCCGGTGACACACCGGCCTGCTTAACCAGCGAAAGCAAGTGGGGAATGGCCACCACCAGGTGCAGAACAGGCCCAGGGGTTCGATGTGGTCACACACCACACGACAGCACTGCTCCTGCGCCAGAGTTTCACATTTTCAACAAAGAGGGAAAAGCAAGACAAGAAAGGGAAAGAGGAGAGTTCTTGCGGGCTCTGAGCCCACCACCACAGCTGGAAAGGCAGCTCCAGAGGTGGATTTATCACAGCTCCTCACAACAGAATTGTGATCACGGCGTCCTGGGGGACAGCAAACGGATCCTGCAGGAGGCACGAGAGCACCCAGGGCCTTGCACAGCGCCGGGGAGGAGCAGCCCCAGCGAAGGTTCAGTGACGATCTAGAGCGTTCACTTCTTTGGTTTAGGACTGAAAGTAGAAAGGTTTGGGCTTCACCAAGTGTGCTGCCTTGGCAAGTGTGAGCGCAATAACGAGTATCCCCGAAGTCCCCTCCGCGCTCGGGGCCTGCCCAGGCTGAGGCCGGGCTGAGGCAGCCCTGAGCCTCCGCCCAAGCAGAAGGCCCCGCTGACACCCGAACGGGCCCCGCGGCGCAGAGCGAGCGCAGCTCACCGACAGCCTGGTGCTGGCGGGGAAGAAACGGCCCAGGCACACACAGCGCGTAAGGGCGAAAAGGGTTTACTGGAACACGCGGTGAAGCCTCTCAAATCATAGTATAGTACCTCAAAGAAAGGAAAGAGGACAATTATTAATAGAAAAAAATGTGGGGTTATGGCAGGGAAGGCACTGGGAACGGCTTTTGGAGCCACAATCTTGCTCAGTTTTAGTTATTCTCCCTGTAGAACTTCGAGTCCTGACAAACAAACTCTAAACAAGAGGCAGAAAAGTGCTATGTTGTGTAAGCTTTCTACTGACATTTTCTTACCTTTCCAGTAATGAAACTAAAGCAAAAGGGACACAGCAGGGTACGGTGTTTTTAAGCTGATCTTATAATTCTCCAAAGCCAATACCAATCAACCCAGTAACGATCCTGGCATCTCCGAAAGTCCTGTTGTCAAGTCTACATTAACTCATTCAGACACTTGACAGTCTTCCCGCTCCCCAAGGACCTCTTACACATTGAAGCTGCTATTCATAAGAAAGATACAAGAGCTTGTCCTTTTCTAACATCTTGGTTTTCTCTTGTTACAGCATTTTTCATTTCTTAGAAGTTTTTTTACTTTTCCATTAATTTCACCAAGAAGTGAGAAGAAACAAGCGGCTTTGCTGTATCAATCTACCATTCAGCGAGAGTAAATGTCATCCCTTTGCCACGGGGCAGAAAGAAGCACCTGCTGAGGATATTTGGATATTTCATATCCTCAATTTGCAAGGCTGAATATTTGTTTTTCTGTTACATTCCGAGATATAACCTGTCAGGAAAGCACCAGGAATACAGTGCTACCAAAACCGTTTATCTCAGGAGTGGCTATTTATTAGCCAGTGATCATACACCAAATTAACAAGTTGGGGAAAAACCCCGAATACACCACAGATCAGCTTTGTTCAGCCCCAGCAACAACAGCGACTCTGTTATCCCAGCTGCGGCAGCGGCCGGGCACAGCCGTGCCACGTCCTCCGAGCTCCAGCAGATGTAGCGCTCTCTATGTCATTACTAAGCAGATCACAAATAAACCACGCACAGGAGTTCGTGCAGGTGGATCTTTAAAATAGGATCTTAAACTCCTACAGGCTCTTTCTCACAGGTAACGGTCAATACCCAGCAGTATTTCTCAGAAATAGAGAAATTTAGCTCTGATTTTAGACAATGTTTCTAGTTTTTTGTTTGTTCTGTTGTGTTGGTTTGTGTTCTGTTTGGTTTTGTTGTTGGTTTGGTTTGGTTTTTTTCCCCATCTCCAGCAACACTGCTTAGCAATCCTCTAAACAGAAATAATTTCATTTAAGCAACTACTCATTATCATCATTCATGCTTGAACAAAAGAGTTGGGACTGTTTTCTGTGAGAAACTGTCAGAATTATCTGTGCAGGATAGGCAGAGGAAGAGCTGCTACACATTGCCTCACAAAGCCATCTCAAGAGCAAGGGTTTCCTGGAAGAAATCTCCAAGAGCCAGGATGCCCTCACTTGGTAGGAATAATCCAACTTCCAAAATTACATTGAAAACTCCTTACCCTCAAAACCAAAGTCAGCATTTGCACTGCACTGAAGCGCAACTAGATTCTAATCGTGACGTGGAGCGATTCACATTGTGCTTTACTTCAGGGTTCCTACTCACAGTAACACAGCTACTGCAAAAAGCAAGTTCTAACAAGTGAAAATCAGGTAACTGCCAGAAAATATAGTCCACCTCAGCATGTTTGCAATGCATCTTGTGAGTCTGTACTCTAGGCAGCTGACCAAGAAATCAAATCATCAGACAACTGAACACTTAAGCAAACATCATCTGCAGCATCTGTCAAGGATTTGCCTTCAGGGTGAGTTTCAGACAGAGCAGGGCCTGCGGTGCTGGCCCTGCCCACAGCCGAGGCCAAACATCCCCACAGCGGAACCACCTGCTCCGCTTACTGCAACCCGTGCCTTCCACTGCTCTGCAAAACACCCCACACGCTACAGCCCCCAGGAAGAACACATCTCAGGACACTCCCCCTGGCAGCTGTTCCTCCCTTTGCAGTTCTCCAAGAAACACCAGTGCCTGGCTGGCCAGCTTGGGCTGGCAGGAGAACACGCCACAGGAACAGCAGGGTTTCAGTCTGTAGCGTCAGTGCATCACCAGGACTTGCACATCTCTGGCTTTTAAGGCAATTAATACTTCATTGTCACACAAGCGCAGCCCCTGGGACTAGGAAACCAAAGCTGAGCATGATCAGAAAACAAACAAACAAACAAAACCAAACAGGGGTGTGGGGTGGGGAGGTGTGGGAGATTAAGCATCACATCACACACACCACAGTCAGTTACATCCCCAGCCTCTGGTCTCCTGCACGCGTCTCACAGTGCATGGCACAGGACTGTTTTCCTATCACTCTAGAATTCTAAAAGCCCACAGGTTCCCCTTTCCTGCCTGTGCAAAAAAAAAACACCACTAAGTTCACATCAAATTTAAAGTTGGAATGAAAGACAACTAGAAAAAGAACCACATGCTCCACACAGACCACCAATTCAAATTCAGGTTCTGCTTTAGTTGTCATAACCATCCCCAACCTCTTCCTCAGAAAGGCTTGCCTGGGTCATGGCAAAATTAGGCAGCTGTCAACTACTTAAACTGGACTTTTCAATAGCAAAATGACCCACAGCTTTTGCACTCCTAACCTGAGCCAGTTCGGAATGACTCCTGAATAAAATGAAAGATTTGTCTGTCAACCACGGTTTGCAAACATAAAAGAAGTCACAATAAAGAAGGACTAACAGGACATGGGGAAAAAAAATGTAGAGAACAGGCAGGAAAGAGAACAAGAGTTAATAGAGAAAAAAAAAAAAAACAACACACGAAACACAAACTCCTTTGAGATCGATACTGCTCGGATCCTACAGCACCAGGTGAAGCTACAGAGCATCCGAATTGCTAGCGGAGTGAGCAGGGTGCCTTGCCGGAGCCCATCTCTGCTGGCTCTGCCTCGCAGGGCGCACGGGGGAGCGGGGTCGGGG